>MJUT01026509.1:674219-685858 GCA_002080005.1 Gigantidas platifrons
ATGTTGTATGCCAACAGATATTGTATAACTCTTACGTTTTTTTTTAGATATAAGGAGGTCAAAATTACCAACACACAAAATTTAGAATTGTCAGATTTTGATTGTGTTTATTTGTTTTCAGATTCCTTTCCCTGTGATATGTCTTGACTGACTTTTTCATACATATTTGACCTAGCTCTTATTGTTTCAGAGATAAAAACTGTCAAAAAGGACCAATGCCCATGATGATGACTTCATTATTTTATTTTAAGTTTAATTTTTATCTATTGAATTCATCATAAAATTTCTGTTGGCAGTATTCCAATAAATTTGTTGAGGTTTAGACTTTCTAAGATATGAGGGGGCAAAAGTGACCAACGGCCAAAAAGATCTCGTAACAAAATCAACTTTCATCTTTTCCAATTTGATGGCATTTTGAGTAAAATGCTAAGCAAATACAATTACATAACCATTTCTTGGAATCGACATCACCAGATCACGACAATGTACAAAGTCAAAGTCTATAGATGGCATTCTTTAGTATAGTATTTTAAAAAAATGCATATGTACAGAAAGAAAACAAACATTTAATGTTTATATGTACTATAGTTCTGTAAAAAAGCATGAAATCACTCAGGAATAAAATCTGTTGGCAATACCCCATGTGCAATTTATTGGAAATTTTGTCACAGCAGTATTTAAATAGCCAATGAAAGATGTCATATTAGAATTGGAAGTATACATCTTGGTTGGAATGGTTCTTTGATAGAGCTCTTCAAAGTGATTTTATATTGAACAGAAATCCAAGATGGCCACTGCAATAGTTTAGCATAGGATCCTATTGATTAGGATGTTTACATTATTTGTATTGATTATTCAAGAAGGCTGCCACTGCAGGGCATTGTTTAAAATCATAATAATTATTTTTGTCTTTATTTATTTATTTTTGTTTTTTGTTATTATTATTATTATTATTTTCAAAGGAATATTTGAAATTTTTGAACAGGTTATACGATATAACCTGGTTTGGGGCAGTTTACACTTAATAAACCGTGAAGCATTTTATGAAAAGCATAAACTGTACCAAACCAGGTTTATGCAAGTAATATATATATATAATTTAATTTTTACAACAGAATTTATTGATTCTACGATTTTAATTACGATTATTTCATGTGAATTTGTCGTTTGCGAATGAATATGTTGATGACCTCAAAATACAAACCCAAAATTTTCTGCAAGCGGATCAGCCAATCAGATTGCAGTATTCAAATCAAATTAAATTAGAAAATAATATTCCAGTTATATTATGAGTGAGTTTTATATGTAGAGGATGGATGGTTATTCATAGACACCACATATCTATCACAAGTATCTGACAAACTACATCACATAGAGTTTTACTGAGTACAGAAATAGTACTCATAAAGTGATGATGATGAACACTGATTACACTGGAAAACAATCATGGCGATAGGGCCCTAAGGTATAAGCATAACATTACAGGTTTTGTGAAATCTAATATTGCCACCAAAAGGACATCATTTAACATAGGATTATGGGTTTGCATCCTGGTATTTAATTTGCTATCATTTCAGTAGAAAAAAAGATAGATTCTATAAACTTTCTTTTAGCTGGAAATGCTATCCAAACAGTCCTGAGGGACCGTTTGGTAACTGGATTTACAAGTATCTGTGCAATCAGTGCCTACCGTTAAAGTTGTGAGTTCGAATCCCACTCATTGTTGAGGTGTACCCAATACAACTTTATGTGATAAAGAATGTCAGTGACTTGCGGCAGGTCAGTGATTTTCTCCTAGTACTCTGGTTTCCTCCACCAATAAAACTGATCACCACGATATAGCTGAAATATTGTTGAAAGTGGTGTTAAACACCATAATCCTAATCCTAATTGAACAAATCCTGATAGAAATATAATTGGACAAGTTGTCAAAAATGTTTTTTTTTTTTTTTTAGGTTCTTCAAGAATGACAACTTCTCGTCCTCCGGGTAGAATAACATCTGCCCCTCCAACTCCAAATCCTAGTAAAGTGTATGTTAGACTTGTTAATGGTCGTAATTCATTTTCTGGCCGTGTGGAGGTGTATGCATTTAGTCAATGGGGAACGATTTGTGATGACGGTTGGTCAGCAAGCACTGCTGGAGTGATATGTGGCATGCTGGGATATCAGACGTAAGACATAAACACATACATATGTAAAAAGGCCTGTCTACCTTGTAATCATGTAACACAGCTATAGATAAGCTGCAAAATGCACAAATATGATCTTCATTCATAAATTTAATATTGCACAAAATACAGAAGATATCATCATCTAGATATTTAGCAATTTACAAAATAGCAGGGAGATATTCATCTAGGTGTTTGACACTGTACAAAGTACAGACCTCGGGCTTCGAGAAATAACTCTTTAATGTGATAATTATGGGGGACCATATTTGTATATGATCAACCTGGTGACTCAAAACTGACCACATCAGTGGCGTAATGGTAAGTGTGTTCACCTCGAATGCGGTAGATAGTTGGTTCGAGCCTTGGTCAGGTCAAACCAAAGATTATAAAAATTGGTATTTGTTGCTTCTCCGCTAAGCACGCAGCATTAAGGAGAAAGAGCAAAGACTTGTTAGCTCGGAATGAGGAAAATTTGTCCGAGTGGAGTGACATGTCTACCCGCTGCCTGTTGTTTCAGTGAGCTAGCACTATAAAAATCCAACACAGTATGTTTGTCTAGTACAAAGTGGACCTCATCATCATTTCATTGAAATTAGCTGAAAAATTGCTGAATTGCTGTTAAACAACAATCACTCACTCACTCTCTCACCCTCAAACTGACCAAGCAGGCATGGTTGTGATGGTATGGTAGTTGAATTTACAACTACCTGTGCAATCAGTGCCTTAAGCTTTCAGCACTAAAATTGTGAGTGTGAATCCTGCTCATTGTGAGGTGTACTCAATACAACTTTATGTGATAAAGATTAAGTTTGTCAGTGACTTGCGGCAGGTCAGTGGTTTTCTTCGGGTACTCCGGTTTCATCCACCAATAGAACAGACAGACATGATTTACTGAAATATTGTTGAAAGTGGCATAACCATAACACCATAGCCCCCCCCTATTTGGTTTTAGATGTGGAAATAGACATGTTGATCAAGAAGATCACATGAAGCAATAGTTTGGTAATTGACATTATTGTAGTATTATATTTTAATTGATTTATTTAATATTCAGAACTAATGCTGTAGCAAGAACAGCAGGATTTTATGGAGAAGGTACAGGACAGATCTGGTTAGACAACACCAACTGTAGTGGTTCAGAAACTAGTATCACCCAGTGTAGATCTAATGGGTGGGGAGCTCATAACTGTGGTCATCAGGAGGACGCTGGTGTCGTCTGCTCACCATGTAAGTACAAATTATACCTCCACTCGTAGAGAGGGGGCTATATTGCAATCACCTTGTCTGTCCGTCCGTCCATTCATACTTTCGTAACAGATATCTCAGCATCTACTGGAAGAAATGATTTTATATTTGATATATGGCTTTGGCATGGTGACTTGTACCGTGTCTCCCCTTTCCAGGTTTACCGCACATCTACTTCCTGTTTACAGTGCGACTCAGAATTTTTCATGTTTGCCGTAATGAAAACTTTCATAACAGTTATCTCAGGTTCTACTGGAAGAAATGATTTTATATCTGATATATGGCTTTGGCATGGTGACTTTTACCATGTCTCCCCTTTCCAGGTTTACCGCACATCTACTTCCTGTTTACCGTGCGACTTGCAAATGAACGAGTGGGGGTTTCTTAGCATGACGTAGTGTGCAACATCTTGTTGTTATAGAATTACCGTAGACGGCCTTCTATTATCCACAGTGGTACATAATCTGAACCCCCTTTTGCTCTCAAATTCTCGGGAGAAAAAACATTGTTCGGGTATATAATCTGCATCAACTTTTAACCCGTTCGTATGGATTTATTTACATGTCCACTAATATGTATCAACATCCCATATGGGTTCATGCCAGGTATTCCTTCCTTCATCTTTGACTGTTGAAAGGGGCCACAAAGTGTCGATTTCTAACATTTTGAGAGCTTTTGTTGATATGTTGACAGATTGCCTCTATCTTTTACAGTTTCTTAGATCATTTTCACCTAAAAGTGCCAATTTCCAAAATTTGAACTTTAAAAAAAAATGTATCCAGAATTAATACAGATTTTTTTTATCCCCTCGCCAACGAAGTTGCGAAGGGATATAGTAACGCTACCGTCCGTCCTTGTGAACACTCTAGAATCAGCATCCTTCAATGGAACTTGGTACATACTTAGTCCTTAAGAGAATCTGGAACCCTATTGATTTTGAAGGTCATAGGTCAAAGTACAAGGTCACCAGGTCAAAATTTTAGGCGAGGGGATACGCCATGCTTTGCATTGCCCTTGTTTTTTTTTGCAAAATGATCATCTCATAAGCCAATGAAGATAATTACATATTTTATATTAGAAAATGTGTGCAAATTCCAAATTTTCACATATTTGGAAGTTTTACAGAATTATTTTTGCATCAAATTTTGATGTTTATGGATTTTGCTATTTCTTACAGTTTCAGAGATAAAGTCAACTGTAAAGGGGCCAACAAAAGCCAAATTCCAAAATTTGAACTTTCTTATTTTCATCTAATTTTAGTGCATTTTTTATTTGCAAAATATTCATCTTTCTGGGTTACTTTTGAGTCATTACAGAAAATGAGCTATTTCTCTCATAGAACAAAGCTAAATGGATCCCAATATCTGGCATTTGACAATTATTAAAGATAGTCATATTTATCTTTTTCATCTAATTTTGACAGGTTTGATGCATTTTTAGCTCACTTTGCTAAAGACAAAGTGAGCTTTTGCTATCACTTGGTGTTCGTCGTCTGTCGTCCGTTAACTTTTAAAATTTTAATCTTCTCCTCTGCAACTCCTTAGCCAAATGAACTGACACTTAGCAGGAAGCATCTATGGAAGGTCCTCTATAAAGATTGCACATTTTGTCCCGATCCGATAACAAACATGACCGCCACAGGCATTTCTTGTTTCTGATTGGCTGATTTCTAAAAATCTCCTCTGAAACTGCTTGGCCAAATGAATCGAAACTTGTTAGGGAGCATGTATAGAAGGTCCTTTATAAAGATAGCTCATTTCGTCCCGATCTGTTAACAAGCAGCGCCGCCACAGGCAATTCTTTTTTCTGATTGGTCTATTTCAAATAAATCTTATCCTCTGAAACCGCTTGGCCAAATGAACCGAAGCTCGGTAGGAAGCATCTACGGAAGGTTCTGTATATAAAATTTCCTCAAAATCTAGATTAATTGAATTTAAAACATGCAAACTCTAGTATGAATAATCAGGTCAGTATTACAGGCTCATGTGAACTTCTATTTTTGTTTTGTTTTGTTGTTTTGTATTTTATTTTGTTTTCTTTATATACTTATTTGTTATAGTAAATTAGATAATTGTAATAAAACGTGGAATTTTTTTCTCACTTACTACATGTGATGTATTTGTAATCTTTCAGCACAGATACCAGACAATTGGTTGTTGGTGACTGATAGTAGGAAACAGTTAATTTACCGAATGGATTTAACCACAGGAAGTTACATCACAATTCCTTTGATAGGAAATGACAATCCTATTGCCATTGACTACGATCCTTTGAAGAGAGTTGTTTACTGGACAGATGTAGGTAGTAAACAGATCAGGAGTGCCAATCTAGATAACAGAAAGGTGTCCACTATCTTACAGTTAGGGAGTAGTAAGTAGACTAATATTTTTTTTATATATAAAAGTAATAAGACAATGCGGATATTTTAGGAAAAATTGACCGGCGAGGGAGATAAGCCAGTGGACAACCTATGAGGTGAACATCAAGCTGTCAACTCTCAAGAGGTTGTTCTCCCTTGGGGAAAACAACCACCCTCAAGTTGACAACATTCAAAGTTCACCTCGTATGAAGGCAATAATTGTATATTGTACATACGCCATAAAATGGCAGCAGCAAAATATGATAAAGATGGTTCTTTTCTATATTTTCTTAGATATAGATTCTATGTATTTATTTTGGTAACATCGCCTCTTGATGTATGTTAATTTACATTTACTGTACATTAACTTACATTAGCATACATTTACTGTACATTAACTTACATTAACTGTACATTATCTTATGTAAACTGTACATCAGCTTACATTTACTGTACATTAACTTACATTAGCTTACATTTACTGTACATTAACTTACATTTACTGTACATTAACTTACATTAGCTTACATTTACTGTACATTAACTTACATTTACTGTATATTAACTGACATTTACTGTACATTAACTTGCATTTACTGTACATTAACTTACATTTACTGTACATTAACTTACATTTACTGTACATTAACTTACATTTACTGTAACCCCCCTCCCAGAGGGTGTGCCGGGGGTAGAATAGGCACCAGGTTTATCCGTCCTTGAGACACTAGTCCTCTAAAAGAGGCCAACCCTGCAGGAATCCCGGGGTATAGAAATGGGACCGAGACCTTCTTCGGCTTGAAGAGGCATCCATTGGTTGTGCGGGATGTATAAATTCACAACCAACCCGTCCTTCGGATGAAACGTTAATAAAACCAAGGTCCCGTGTTGAGAGATTGCCACCCTCTTTGCACGTTAAAGAACCCAGTGTAACAGCTCATTATGGGCATTATGCTCATGATGAGTGGTCCATAGGAGACCTGTTGCCTTGGCTAAATTCTCCATCCCTACCCATCACCTTTCCTTGTTTCGAGTCTCGTGGCGTTTAAATTTTTTGCCCATTGGCCTATCCATCCCCCGTTTTCAACCTACATATTGATTTATTGTAAACATGTTCTCGTCCTGAATATAGCTGAAAAATTGCTCGCTGGACATTAAACATCAATCAATCAATCAATCATTTACTGTACATTAACTTAGATTTACTGTACATTAACTTACATTTACTGTACATTAACTTACATTAGCTTACATTAACTTAGATTTACTGTACATTAACTTACATTTACTGTACATTAACTTACATTAGCTTATATTTACTGTACATTAACTTACATTAGCCTGCATTTACTGTACATTAACTTACATTAACTATACATACATTAACTATACATTAACTTACATTAGCCTGCATTAACAGTACATTAACTTACATTAGCTTACATTTACTGTACATTAACTTACATTAACAGTACATTAACTTACATTAGCCTGCATTAACAGTACATTAACTTACATTAGCCTGCATTAACAGTACATTAACTTACATTAGCTTACATTTACTGTACATTAACTTGCATAACCACATCGGTGATGAAATGGTTAGTGTGGTAGATCGTGGGTTCACACACCAGTCGGGTCAAACCAAAGACTATAAAATTGGTATTTGTTGCTTCTCTGCTAAGCATGCAGCATAAAGGAGAAAGAGCAAAGACTGGTTGGCTCGGAATCAGAATAATGTGTCCGAGTGGAGCAACGTGTCTACCCGCAGACTGTTGTTTCAGTGAGCTAGCACTATAAAACTCCAACTCAGGCTGTTGGTCTAGAACAAAGCCGACCTCATCATCATCTCATTCATGCACATAATTAAAACTTTCAGTCAAGATGTTGCAACAGATATTTCTGATGAGTATTATTGTATTATTGTCAAATGATGGATGTAACTGTTTAAAGATTAATGTAATTGTTTAATGATGACATAATTTTGTTCATATGAAAAACTCTGTTCATCTAATACAAATACATCAATTTAAAAAAATGAGAGGTCATTAATTCACCTTTGTCATCAAGTCATGAAAACACATCTGTTTCTATAGTGAACTACCTGGGAGTATACAAGATCATCAAATTTATTCATTTTATGTCTCTTCAATATAAAAATGTATTGCTAAGCTGAACTTTGTTTCAAATAAAATATTTGACATATTGGCTAATAGTCAAACATTATGATTTAATAAGATATATTATCTATTTTTATAGGTTCAGTAGCTGATGGTATAGCTAGACAGATTTAACATTGATCTATTTTTACAGGTTCAGTAGCTGATGGTATAGCTAGACAGATTTAACATTGATCTATTTTTACAGGTTCAGTAGCTGATGGTATAGCTGTAGACTCTGTATCTGACCTAATATTTTACACTGATACTGGCTATGATAATATAGTTGTTATGAAAACAGATGGTTCTTCAGTTAAAGTTGTTGTCAACCAAGGGTTAGATCAACCAAGGGCTATATGTCTAGATGCACAAAATGGGTATGATTTTAGAATTACTGTACAAATTGTATTTGTTTTAAGACAACTCCATGCCAGTCAGGGTCATCAATGGTGGTGATGATATGGTAGCTGGATTTACAACTACCTATGCAATCAATGCCTATCACCACGAATATTGCGAGTTCAAATCCCACTCATGGTGAGGTGTATTCCATACAACATTATGTTATAAAGTTAGTCAATAACATGCAGCAGTGTGGTGGTTTCCTGTGGGTACTCCGTTTACACCAATAAAACTGATTGCAACGACATAACAGAAATATTGTTGAAAGTGGTGTTAAACACCATAAACCTAACCTAACTATTCTAAGTCACCAAGAGGGTGGATGTCATAATTGTAGTCCTATTATGTGGGTGTGGAAATACCATGCCCGACTTGTACACATAACCGACCGGACAAGTACATTTTTGTGTATTGGTTGTCTGTGGACAAGTGAAAATCGGCCATGTTCTCTGGTCAAATTTCTTTAGATAATTGTCAAAAGATCATCAAATACGACATAACAAAAATATGTAACTATGTCGGTTAAAAGTTTATGACTAAAAATAGATCGATTGTTTAGACAGACAAATTACGTACACAAATTCGGATTTTCTAGTTTTTGCATTAGCATTTCTCATTGACTCGGGATTGACGCCTAGGTTTTATCTTCTGTATACCGGAAATTGAATTATTGATTTTTCGAAAGATGAACAAGTTTGTCATGTAAAAACACCATAAAAAATCCGTCGTGACTGCTCCAAATAATGATAAACCGCTAAAACAAAAGTCGCAAGCTGAGAAGAATAAACAATACGAAAATAAACGAAAACGTGAATTTCAACAAACAAGGTTAATCGATTTTCCGTGGTTGCGATACGAGTAAACTTTAGACAATAAAATCTTTGTAGAAAATACCCACAGTTAGCAGACCAAAGGTCAGACTCAAACCTTTTTGTAGGTAAAATAGTTGACAGAAGGGATACTTTACTGAGCCACCAAATGTCCTCAAAACACCAGGCTTGTCAAATGAAGGACATTGCTAAATGTAAATGGGGCACAACCACAGGGGATATGGACAGGGCTCTTGCTTTAATCAAGCTGAAGTAGAACGATATGAAAAGCATCTTTTATGACTTATGAAACATAGTGTTCTATATTTCTTAGATTGTCCTCCTCAAGAATAAACATGTAAGCCTGCAATACTTCCAATCCACAAACCATAGATGAATATAAAATAAGACAAACTAAACAAATATTTAATAGGAAATATAAAGTTAAATGATTAACAAATACTCAATAAATCAACATATATGTAAGGCATAGTACCAATTCAACAAAAAAAGTCTGGGCAAGTGACTTTTTTTTCGGACAAGTAGAATTTCCATTTTTACTTTCCCGGGGACAAGTGCTCAAATCAGATATTTCCACACCCCTGACATATTTTGTTTGCTCCGTTTCTTATTATTATTCTTCTTCTTTTTTTCTTTCTTCTGCCAAAAGTTTATCCGACACATTTCTCAGCGACTACTGAACGGAAATCAATGAAAGTTCACAGGAATGTTAAGCACTATGAGTAGACTACTTTCTGAATTTTCAAAATGGCCGCCATTGCCATGGAAATGGCCAAAATGCAAAAAAAAACAAAAAAAACACAAAAATGATTATAGCAGGTTACTCGCCAAACAGAAATTGATGAAACGTGTTAGGAACAACATCCACATCTAGTGGAATGAGATAAGCCAAAAAAAAATCGGAAGCGGTTGGACAAACTTTGCTGCAGTTGCCATAGAAACAAAAAAGGGGGAATAAAAAATAAAAAAATTTTGGGTTCCTTTCATCAAACTTCATGAAACTTTGTAGGAATATCCACCGTAGTGTGTGGCAGCTTTTGGGGGTTGAAAAAATTAAAAATGGCAGCCGTTGCCATGATAACCAAGGTGCAAAAAATGTTAAATTCAAACCATACAGTGGATCCTTTTGAAACTTGACACAAAAATAGATTATCACTTAAAGTTCTGCTCTTTGTTTTTAAAATTTTCAAAATGGCCACCAATATAAAAATTCAAAAAATCGTTAAAAATTCAAAAATTTAAAGATTTCAATGGAAATGGATATTTACAGGAAGTAAGACATGCTGCATCATATGGCGACCATTTTGATATGCAGTGGTGGCCATTTTGAACCAAAAATGGCCACCAAAATACAAAAATCTTCCGATTTGGGCGAAATTTGGTTTCCAAGTAGATTTATGATGTTGCGAATTGATATCCATCGTGTGGAAGCCATATTATGATCCTTAAGATCATATCATATCTTGTTATTATGTCCCCCAAACAAAGTTTGGGGAGACATATTGTGTTTGCTCCGTTTCTTATTATTATTCTTTTTTCTTTCTTCCGCCAAAGGTTTGTCCGACACATTTCTCGGCGACTACTAAACGGAAATCAATGAAACTTCACAGGAATGTTAAAGCACTATGAGTAGATGTGCAGACTACTTTCAGAATTTTCAAAATGCCTGCCGTTGCCATGAAAACTGCAAAAACACTCAATTTAACACAAAGGTGAATAACAACCTTTTGAGGCTTAGAAATTTCAAAATGGCTGCCGTTGCCATGGAAACCGCAAAAACAAACAATTTAACACAAAGTTGAATAACAACCTTATGAGGCTTAGAAATTTCAAAATGGCCACCGTTGCCATGGAAATTGTTTTTGAATTTACAGCATAGATCATTTCCACTAAAGTCACCAACATCCTATAGTGTATAACAAACATCTTTTGCATTTGATATCATGCTAATAATATAGTCTTCTAGCATCTCCATTACTGGTGTTGTAGATGATGGCAGACAATTGAAGCCATTTTTTCCTTGCTTTGCTTACTAGTTTATTGTAGCACATTGTAGGGTAACATAACAAAGAAGCGCTACTATAGACATGATAGCGTAAAAAACTGGGCTCTAATTGTCCCCCGACGCTTCGTTGAAGGGGACTATAGAAATGGGTGCCGTCCGTCCGTCCGTGTGCTTGGTTTCCAGATGATAACTTGTGAATGAAAAGTCAGATTGAAGCTAGGTTTGGTATGTAAGTGTATCTTATGAATATCTAGGTCAAGTTCGATAATGACAATTTTTCGACAATTTTTACTAGAGTTGTGCCCCTTATATACCTCAAAATTGCTAAATATTTGGTTTCCAGATGATAACTTGGGAACAAATAGTCAGATTGAAACTAGATATGGTATGTAAGTGTATCTTATGAATATCTAGGTCAAGTGCGATAGCGATCATTTTTCGACAAATCTTACCAGAGTTACATCCCT
>MJUT01026509.1:689803-700679 GCA_002080005.1 Gigantidas platifrons
GGGCGGGCCTGAGAACCAAGAAATTAACTTTTTATGGCCTAAATGAATCGAAACTTTGTAGGATGTATCTATGGGCGGTCCTCTATAAACATTGCTCATTTCGTCCCGATGTATTAACAAACATGGCCGCCACAGACAATTCTTGTTTCTGATTGGTCGATTTCTAAAAATCTTCTACTCTGAAACAGCTTCGCCAAATGGACCGAAATGTGGTAGGAATCATCTATGGAAGGTCCTCTATGGGAATTGCTCATTCCGTTCGTTTTGATCCATTAGCAGACATGGCCATCATAGGCAATTATTGTTTCTTATTGGTCGATTTCTTAAACAGCTTTTCCTCTGAAACTGCTTGGCCAAATGATATGAAACTTGGTAGGAAGCATCTATGGATGGTCTTCTATAGAGATTACTCATTACGTTTTGATCCGTTAACAAACATAGCTGCCACAGTCAATTCTTGTTTTAGATTTGTCGATTTCTAAAAATCTTCTTCTCTGAAACTGCTTTGCCAAATTGAACCGAAATTTGGTGGAAAGCACTATGGAAAGTTTTGTATTAAGTTTCCTCAAAGCAGAATGAAAGGTAAGCGATACAAACTCAGCCCACTGAGCCTCTAGTTAGACTTACAAAGTGATAAATCAGAAGCTAGGCTGGCCTAATGGACTTTCATAATAATAGACTTACAAAGTGATAAATCAAAAGCTAGGCTGGCCTAATGCACTTTCAGTAGACTTACAAGATAATATATCAGAAGCTAGGCTGGCCTAATGGACTTTCATTAGACTTACAAAGTGATAAATCAGAATAGCCTGGACTAATGGACTGCCCAAGGGTCATGGTACGGACCAGTGTAAATGATATTGCATGAGCCAGAGGAAAGAGCAGTCTGCCTATCCTGATATAGCCCTCCATATCAGTAACTATAGTGTTTATTGCATTGAAGAATCTTACACACAAAATATAAATGCACAGAAATTTTTCAAGTAATAAAGAAACTGAAATTTGATATGCTGATATAGACGGTCCAAAAACCATGTATAGACCGGTAACATCAGTCTATACACGGTTTTTGCACCTGCCTATATCAGCATCCCTGTCTTTATCGCTGAATAGTGAAGGTCACGTGGAGAGTGTTCAACCAATTAAATGTATGATTTTTATTCTGATATGCAATAATAATTATTAACAAAAACAATAATAATAATAATAAATGTATATATCATCACAAGTCTATTTTGGATTTGGTATGTCTTTTCAAGATATAAAAAATCTATATTGATAAAAATATAACAAAAAAAATGTTTTCCAATTCCTACTTTGTAAAAAGATGTTTGGAATCAAAATCCATATTATGTTAAATTTCTATTTTGATTTTGCATTCATTATTAACCTGTCTGACTCAAAAGGTCATGTGATGTATTGTCTTCACTTTGCGTCAGTCATCTGTAAGCATTTCAATCAATTTCTTAAAAACTACTCGACCAATTGGAACCACGATTTTGGTTTCATTCAGAAATCTAACGTGGTTACTAGGGCCAGTTATGCTTTCTGAAGGGCTTAAATTAAAACAAAGTCGTCATCGCTGAAGCCTCATGTGTGATGGAATTGTTCCTTCATAGGAATGTTCCTTGTATGGCTGAATAGGCAAATTAGGCCTGTTTTAACAAAATTGATGAACCAAACTTTGCCTGAGTCATCATTAGAATTTGCAATCTTCAGATTATATCCGATAACTCTGACAACTGACCAACATGGCTACTGTTACTATAAATAGAACATAGGGGTAAAATACACCTACAGAGCCAATAATAATGAGCTTCAATTTGTAGTTACATATTGATTAATATGACATTTATAACTGTTTTGTCTACACATCACTTTGTTGTTTTTTGTTTGTTTTTTTTTTCTTCACTATGTGCAAATTAGACTGATTTTTACAACAAATATTTTGAAGAGCTTCTAGTTTATGTCCCAGATTGTTAATTTTGGATTTAGATTTTAAAAACTTATCCTAACATGGACAAAAGCTTCTTTTTGACTTTTTATTTCACCTATTTTTAAAAAAAAAAAAAGTTTTTTTTTTCTATTTTAGCAAAGGGATTATTGTACTAGGTTGCTTGTAATAGTTAGATTTTTTTATGCTTGAATATCTTCATCAAACTGTCATATGATTTCAATAATTTTGAATATAATCTACGTTAGGAAATATCTATGATAGGTTGGCAAGGTCGTTTAACAGCTGACAATATTTGATTTATGACCTAATAAGTTGATGGTAAATGTTTACAGGTGGTAAAATGTACTGGATAGATGGTAAAACTTACAAACTAGAATATGCCAACTTAGATGGTACGGGCAGAGGAGTAGTTCTTGATGAATCACACAAGAGTGTATTGCCTCACTACTTTGATTTAGCTAAATACCAAAATTTCATATACTTTACCGATTGGACAGCTGGGTATGTATATATGTTTATTTAAATTTACAACTACCTATGCAATCAGGGCCTATCACCATTAACGTTGTGAGTTCGAATCCCACTCAACCAAGATGTACCAGATACAACATTATGTGATAAAGTTTGTCAGTGACATGAGACTGGTCGATTGTATAGCTGAAATATTGTTGAAAATGGCTTTAAACAACATAACCATAACTTATGATATTGGTTGAAGTGAAATAGCAACTCACTGCTGTGACATCACAGAACATATTTATCAATGTGTTAACAATTTTAAAACCTTTGCATGTCGCAAATAAGTATCTATAGCTAGTTTGACTTGAACTCACCTGACACTAAGGCTCATATAAGCTATTGCAGTCTGTCAAGCGACTCATGATTTTCCTTATTTTTCCTGATTTTGTTAAATAAACTCCTGATAACTCCTGATTTAGTGTAAAGCATCTTATCAATAAAAGGAGGTGAGGAAAATGGCCTAAGTAAGACATTTTAGCCTGCCAATTACATTCTGACATTCTGATAATGACCTTCATCTGGAATCAAAAACACCATGCTTATATTTATATATTATGGCCTGAAAGCTCTTACTTAGCGGGGAGGATGGCGGCCATTTTTGGGTTTTTTTGCATGGTTTTATCACTTTTAATATAAAAAAATTCCTGATAATCTCCTGATTTTTAACTAAAAACCCTCCTGATTTCCTAATTTGTTTAAGCCAAAAAGTGCTTGACAGACTGCTATTGCCATCATCTGATATCCATCGTTGTTTGTAGTTGAAGTGCTCATCGTAATTGTCGGCAAGTTAACTTCAAGAATTAAAGAAAAACAATAGTTTGTATATAAATGTCAGTTTTATTGGCAGATTAGAATTGCCAAAATTGAAATAAAATCAATTAAAATACTCAGCAATTTAACAATCTACAAGGTATGGAAGAAATAAAATAAGAGATAGCAGTGTGTGCAATTATTACCTATATATATATAACGATGAGCTTTTCCACTCAGCTGACTGTTAAAACGAATTCTTCTTCAAAACCGACTATCGTTTATATAGTTTCGTTTCACACAAAAATCTATATACGCAAGCCAAAATAATTCTATATCCAGTAAACAATGTCAAGGTAATAATAATAGTTAAAAAGCAAACTGAAGTATTTGATAATGAAATGCAAGGATAATAATCACTTTGAAAGGTAAATAAGGTTATAGATACAATAATGTATAAGTATTAATCATGTTGCTACTGTAATTCCTACGCTAAACATTGAAACAACGATGTGACATCAATGAAGTGTTACAAGTTCGCGGAAAATATATTGTGGAAAATATGAACTTGACTACGAAATGAAACATAATAAATGCATAATAATAACAATCTTTTGATACAATAAACAAATATAATTTTGCACAACAGTTGTTGTCCATGATTTTTTTAAAATTTTGATACCCTTTCCTGATACCACTAGATCAATTGTAACCAAACTTGGTAGGGATGTTACTTTGGTGGTCCTCAACTTTTTACATTATTTTTGTTTCATTTGGCTGTTAGGATTAATTATGAGTTCTGATTGTATGAAATTTATAAAATCTTCTTCTCTGAAACCACACATGAGATGGAAATGTTGCTTGGTAAGTTGTTAAGAATGGTTCTTATATGACCCTCTAAAAAGTTTATATTTTTTGTGTGGATGGGAAATCCAAGATGGCTACCACTGCACGACTAAGTTTCAACATAGAATCATGTGGGCAAAATTTTATCAAGAAATTAAAAAAAAAAGTTTTATTTGTTATTAGATTTTGTCAATTTTTCTGTTATGAGTCATATAATAAAGTAGTTTTAGCTCACCTGGCCCAAAGGGTCATGTCAGGTATTGCCATCATTTGGCATCCGTCTGTGCTATCGTTTTACATTTTAATCATCTTCTCTGAAACCACTGGACCAATTGGAAGCAAACTTGGTAGGAATGTTCATTGTTAATGGTTTTTTTTTGTTGATCAGAAGTACACAAAAGAAACGAGAGACCTGAAGGTATCAAAAAAGGGTGTGTCCATATATATGGGTATAAATTATTTATTGTTCATTTGTTTTTGATGAAGATGAATTCCTTAAGAAAATCCCTTTCAGTTATTATTTATGACATAAAAGGGGTCAAAAGGAGGGAATTACAAAATTTTAACTTTTTAAATTTTTCATCCAATTTTTTGCAGTGTTTTACAAACTGTTCATCTTTATGAGTTATTGATGGACCATATACATTTTTTAGCAAATTTATTTTGAAAAGGGGTCTAAAAGGGGCACAAATTCTGAAATGGAACTCTGATACATATATACTATCAGAACTCTCTGATACATGTATACTATCATTGATTGAACTCTCTGATACATGTATACTATATACTATCATTGATTGAACTCTCTGATACATGTATACTATCATTGATTGAACTCTCTGATACATGTATACTATCAGAACTCTCTGATACATGTATACTATCATTGATTGAACTCTCTGATACATGTATACTATCATTGATGGAACTCTCTGATACATGTATACTATCATTGATTGAACTCTCTGATACATGTATACTATCATTGATGGAACTCTCTGATACATATATACTATCATTGATTTGTTTAAGGGGAATAAATTTCTTAGAGCAATATTGCATTGAAAGCAAAGTAGTCATTTTCAAACAAAACATATCATAAATTGTATGTTTAATAGGGATATGCTAAGGTGATGTCAAGAATAGGGGTCCATAGTTACACATAGAAATCAACAATGATTTTTTCGTGTCTTTGTTGCTTGATAATAGATATTATCACATGTAAAGATCTGAGGAAAGATGAATAGTTCATCAGTAACGCTATGACTAATAACAGCTGATGTCAGCAAGATTTACAAATACAGATCAAATAAATTACAAATACTGTCAACAGCAATCCTTATATCTGTTAAGAAAAGTATGAAGATACTAAATATGTAATCAGAAACTGTAAATCTAAGGGCATACAGTACAATAGTCCGCAAAACATTAACCTGAAAACTGAGCTGCAAATACCCCACTACAAATTGAGGGTGAACTCAGGTGCTCCAGAAGGGTAAGCAGTTCCTGCTCCACAGATGGTGCCTGTCATGCTAAGTATCCCCTAATATATTAGTAGCTATTCCATAATTTCTTCAAAATCTAGCATTTTATGACAAAGAAATGCATTTGTCAATAGTTAAACCACATATTGATTTATCTATTTTCAGTGTAATAAGAAGAGTCAACACTGATGGTACTGGACTGACAACGGTAGGACCACCAACGTTTGGCAGATTAAATGCTTTGGCGTTCCATAAGAATGGCTATGGCTTTACTGGTATGTATAACTATAAATATACAGTAAAACCTGACTAAACAAAACCTAAATCACACTTCAAAATTTAATCCAAATATTTGAGATATTTACAAAAATAATTATTCTTATATAAACACTTATATTGTACTGTCTGTGTTTATGTTATCATTCATCTTCGGTCTTTTTAGAGGAAGCGGATCTGTGCAGGTTTTTTATCATTTGTTCATATATGTATTGTCGGGTGAAATCTAATTGTCAAGAGAGAATGGTTGGGATCCCATTAACAGGTTTAACCCCACCACTTATGTGTATCTGTCCCAAGCGAGGGCCCAGATTTCCAACGTCAAATGTGGCAGTCCTTATTTAGGAATACTACCATATAAAACTATCATATAATACTACCATATAAAACTATTATATAAAACTACTGTATAATACTACCATATAAAAATATCATATAAAACTACTGTATAATATTACCATATAAAACTCATATAAAACTACTGTATAATACTACCATATAAAACTATCATATAAAACTTCTGTATAATACTATTATATAAAACTACTGTATAATACTACCATATAAAACTATTATATAAAACTACTGTATAATACTACCATATAAAACTATTATATAATTCTACCATATAAAACTATTGTATAAAACTACTGTATAATACTACCATATAAAACTATCATATAAAACTACTGTATAATACTACCATATAAAACTATTATATAAAACTACTGTATAATACTATCATATAAAACTATTATATAAAACTACTGTATAATACTACCATATAAAATTATTATATAATACTACTGTATAATACTACCATATAAAACTACTGTATAATACTACCATATAAAACTATTATATAAAACTACTGTATAATACTACCATATAAAACTATCATATAAAACTACTGTATAATACTATTATATAAAACTACTGTATAATACTACCATATAAAACTATTATATAAAACTACTGTATAATACTACCATATAAAACTATCATATAAAACTACTGTATAAAACTATTATATAAAACTACTGTATAATACTACCATATCAAACTATTATATAAAACTACTGTATAATACTATCATCTAAAACTACTGTATAATACTACCATATAAAACTATTATATAAAACTATTGTATAATACTACCATATAAAACTACTGTATAATACTACCATATAAAACTATTATATAATACTACTGTATAATACTACCATATAAAAATATCATATAAAACTACTGTATAATATTACCATATAAAACTCATATAAAACTACTGTATAATACTACCATATAAAACTATCATATAAAACTACTATATAATACTACCATATAAAACTATTATATACAATTACTGTATAATACTACCATATAAAACTACTATATAATACTACCATATAAAACTATCATATAAAACTACTGTATAATACTACCATATAAAACTACTGTATAATACTACCATATAAAAATATCATATAAAACTACTGTATAATACTACCATATCAAACTATTATATAAAACTACTGTATAATACTACCATATAAAACTATTATATAAAACTACTGTATAATACTACCATATAAAACTATCATATAAAACTACTGTATAATTCTACCATATAAAACTATTATATACAACTACTGTATAATACTACCATATAAAACTATCATATAAAACTACTGTATAATACTACCATATAAAACTATCATATAAAACTACTGTATAATACTACCATATATAAAACTATTATATAAAACTACTGTATAATACTACCATATAAAACTAATATATACAACTACTGTATAATACTACCATATAAAACTATTATATAAAACTACTGTATAATACTACCATATATAAAACTATCATATAAAACTACTGTATAATTCTACCATATAAAACTAATATATAAAGCTACTGTATAATACTACCATATAAAACTATTATATAAAACTACTGTATAATACTACAATATAAAACTATCATATACATCTACTGTATAATACTACCATATAAAACTATTATATAAAACTACTGTATAATACTACAATATAATACTACCATATAAAACTACTGTATAATACTACCATATAAAACTATTATATAAAACTGCTGTATAATACTACCATATATAAAACTATTATATAAAACTACTGTATAATACTACCATATAAAACTCATATAAAACTACTGTATAATAATACTACCATATCAAACTATTATATAAAACTATTGTATAATACTACCATATAAAACTATTACATAAAACTACTGTATAATACTACCATATAAAACTATTATATAACACTACTGTATAATACTACCATATAAAACTACTGTATAATACTACCATATAAAACTACTGTATAATACTACCATATAAAACTACTGTTTAATACTACTGTATAATACTACCATATAAAACTACTGTTTAATACTACCATATAAAACTACTGTATAATATTACCATGGAAAACTACTGTATAATACTACCATATAAAACTATCATATAAAACTACTGTATAATACTACCATGTAAAACTAATATATAAAACTACTGTATAATACTACCATATAAAACTATTATATAAAATTACTGTATAATACTACCGTATAAAACTATTATATAAAACTACTGTATAATACTACCATATAAAACTACTGTATAATACTACCATATAAAACTATCATATAAAATTACTGTATAATACTACCATATAAAACTATTATATAAAATTACTGTATAATACTACCATATAAAACTATTATATAAAACTACTGTATAATACTACCATATAAAACTATCATATAAAACTACTGTATAATACTACCATATAAAACTACTGTATAATACTACCATATAAAACTATCATCTAAAACTACTGTATAATACTACCATATAAAACTATTATATAAAACTACTGTATAATACTACCATATAAAACTATCATATAAAACTACTCTATGATAGTACCATATAAAACTATTATATCAAACTATTTGATGTGTTTAGTTTGATTGAACATATTTCATTTAATTGTCAACAGGTCAAAATGGCTGCTCATCCAATAATGGTGGATGCTCTCATCTTTGTTTCCCTGGCCCATCAATGAGTAAAAGATGTGCCTGTCCCCCAAAACCACTTGCTCTTCAACCTGATGGATTGACTTGTAGTACAGGTAAGTCTAGTAAAAGATGTGCCTGTCCCCCAAACCACTTACTCTTCAACCTGATTGGTTGACCTGTAGTACAGGTAAGTCTAGTAAAAGATGTACCTGTCCCCCCAAACCACTTACTCTTTAACCTGATGGGTTGACCTGTAGTACAGGTAAGTCTAGTAAAAGATGTGCCTGTCCCCCAAAACCACTTACTCTTCAAATTCAAACTAGAGACATTATAGACATCCAAATAACAAAGACTAAAGACATTATAGACATACAACATAACAAAAACTAAAGACATTATATACATCTAAATAACAAAAACTATAGTCATTATAGACATCTAAATAACAAAAACTATAGACATTATAGACATCTAAATAACAAAAACTATAGACATTATAGACATCTAAATAACAAAAACTATAGTCATTATATACATCTAAATAACAAAAACTATAGACATTATATACATCTAAATAACAAAAACTATAGACATTATATACATCTAAATAACAAAGACTAAAGACATTATAGACATACAGCATAACAAAAACTAAAGACATAATATACATCTAAATAACAAAAACTAGAGACAATATAGACATAGAAATAACAAAAACTAGAGACATTATATACATCCAAATAACAAAAACTAGAGACATTATAGACATCTAAATAACAAAGACTAAAGACATTATAGACATCTAAATAACAAAAACTGGAGACATTATAGACATGGAAATTACAAAAACTAGAGACATTATAGACATCCAAATAACAAAAACTAGAGACATTATAGACATCTAAATACCAAAAACTGGAGACATTATAGACATAGAAATTACAAAAACTAGAGACATATATTATAGACATCCAAATAACAAAAACTAGTCATTATAGACATCTAAATAACAAAACTAGAGACAATATAGACATCCAAATAACAAAACTAGAGACATTATAGACATCTAAATAACAAAACTAGAGACAATATAGACATCCAAATAACAAAAACTAGAGACTTTATAGACATCTAAATACCAAAAACTAGAGACATTATAGACATCTAAATAACAAAAACTAGAGACATTATAGACATCTAAATAACAAAAACTATAGACATTATAGACATCTAAATAACAAAGACTAAAGACATTATAGACATCTAAATAACAAACACTAGAGACATTATAGACATCTAAATAACAAAAACTATAGACAATATAGACATCTAAATAACAAAGACTAGAGACATTATAGACATCTAAATAACAAAGACTAGAGACATTATAGACATCTAAATAACAAAAACTAGAGACATTATATACATCTAAATAACAAAAACTAGAGACATTATATACATCTAAATAACAAAAACTAGAGACATTATAGACATCTAAATAACAAAAACTATAGACATTATATACATCAAAATAACAAAGAGTAGAGACATTATAGACATAGAAATAACAAAAACTATAGACATTATAGACATCTAAATAACAAAAACTAGAGACATTATAGACATCTAAATAACAAAAACTAGAGACATTATAGACATCTAAATAACAAACACTAGAGACATTATAGACATCTAAATAACAAACACTAGAGACATTATAGACATCTAAATAGCAAAAACTATAGACATTATATACACCCAAATAACAAAGACTAGAGACATTATAGACATACAACATAACAAAGACTAGAGACATTATAGACATCTAAATAACAAAAACTATAGACATTATATACATCAAAATAACAAAGACTAGAGACATTATAGACATAGAAATAACAAAAACTATAGACATTATAGATATCTAAATAACAAAAACTAGAGACATTATATACATCAAAATAACAAA
>MJUT01026509.1:732161-748772 GCA_002080005.1 Gigantidas platifrons
ACCACCCAAGGATCCTTCACACCATAAAACAATTCCATTGGCTGTGTAGTTTCTGACAAGAAGATCTTTGAAAATTGAGCCAATCAAAACACATTATTGGCCCTGCCCGCCATGTTGAATTCCTGATCGAAACAAAAAACATATTTTTTATAGAGGACCTCCTGGTACACATTCCTGCCAAGTTTGGTTCCATTTGGCTCAGTGGTTTCTGAGGAGAAGATTGAAATGTGAAAAGCTAACGACGGACGACGACGGACGCCAAGTGATGGCAATAGCTCACATGACCCTTTGGGTCAGGTGAGCTAAAAAGACTATAGTAAATAAACAAAAACTCATTTATTTTAATTTTAATGTTTATGATCTTTTGTGGTCTATTATGGACTGTAATTCGACAATTGCATTTTCACTCATCACATTCGGACCATTGACTCTTCAGATCATCGACTCTTTGGACTATTGACCCTTCGGACCAACAAATTAAGATATTGTGAAGGTAACTCATGTGAAACCCTAAGACAGAATGTGTTCATGCTTGGAAGGATTGTTAGTCAGGACATATAGTTTTGTTTGCTTTGGACCATTGACCCTTCAGATCATCGACTCTGGACTATTGACCCTTCAGATCATCGGCTCTTTGGACTATTGACCCTTTAGATCATCGACTCTTTGGACTATTGACCCATCAGATCATCAACTCTTTGGACTATTGATCCTTCAGATCATCGACTCTTTGGACTATTGACCCTTCAGATCATCGACTCTGGACTATTGACCCTTCAGATCATCGACTCTTTGGACTATTGACCCTTCAGATCATCGACTCTTTGGACTATTGACCCTTCAGATCATCGACCCTTTGGACCATTGACCCTTCAGATCATCGACTCTGGACTATTGACCCTTCAGATCATCGGCTCTGGACTATTGACCCTTGAGATCATCGACTCTTTGGACTATTGACCCTTTAGATCATCGACACTTTGGACTATTGACCCTTGAGATCATCGACTTTGGACTATTGACCCTTGAGATCATCGACTCTTTGGACTATTGACCCTTCAGATCATCAACTCTTTGGACTATTGACCCTTCAGATCATCGACTCTGAACTATTGACCCTTCGGACCAACAAACTAAGATATTGTGAAGGTAACTCGTGTGAAACCCTAAGAGAGAATGTGTTCATGCTTGGTAGGATTGTTAGTCAGGACATATAGTTGTGTTTGTTTTGGCACCATTGTAATTCAACATAAATTGTAGGAGTAATGGAGGGTTTGAGTTTTGGTGTTTAACACCACTTTCAACAATATTTCAGCTATGTTGTGGCGGTCAGTTTTATTGGTGGAGGAAACCAAAGTACCTGGGGGTTAAGAGACTACGACTATTTTAGACATAGTGTAACAGAGCAAGATCTTGTGAATGCAACTCCTCAGAAACCGTTCAGCAGAATGTGCTCATATATGGTAGGATTTTTAGTCATACTATGTAATTGAGCCTTTACTGATATGAATATATCACATGGATAACATACTCACATTACACCTCTTTCTACTGTGGTGGGGGACATATGGCTACATGTAGCAATCTTGTTAAATTTTAACTCATTCCAATAAGAAATGTAGGAGTAACGTCTATTTTAAGAAATTTTCTATTTCTAGTAAGATGAGCATCCATCTTTTATGGAAGACGGGGCTGTCAGACAAAATTTAGAAATAGGAACATCCAATAATCCTTCTAGCCCACTTTTATCAAAAATTGATCCTGTAGTTTTAGTTTGCTTGATGGTGTTTAATGCCACTTTCAACAATATTTCAGTTATATCGTGGTCGTCAGATTTATTGGTGGAGGAAACCAAGGACCTGGAGAAAACCACCGACTTGTCGCAAGGCACTGACAAACTTTATTATATAATGTTGTACACCTCGTCCTGACCGAGATTCGAACTCATAACATCAGTGGTGATAGGCACTGAATGCATAAGTAGTTGTAAATCCAACTACCCTACGATCACGGCCACTAACGCCCTGCTGTAGTTTAAGATGAGATGTCTAAAGCAGATATTTCTAGTTTTAGTAACGGAGCACATATTTGAATAATATTGGACCTGTTGGACACAAACTTAAAATAACACCAACCAAGGAACCATCTGTCTAAGTTTGGTTGAATTAGCATTGTTGACTTATAAGAGATGTCAAAAAGAATAAATGTTTATGGATGGCGATGTGAATAGCTCACTTGATCCAAAGGTTCAAGAAGAGTTTGAAGATACCAAAGGGGTAATCAGAATCCGTAAATTGAAGGACAGACAACCCAATGGCCAAAAGAACAAGAAATGTGTGCATCACAAAATACACCAGTCTATATAAATAGGGCTTTTCCCCTTCCACAGGGAAATCATGTGGCCAAGATTGGTAAAGATCTGATATACAGAACTAAAGTTATTGTGCGGAAACCTGTGTGGACGAGATACCCAATCACATAATACGGCCCGTCTCGAGACAGGCGTATAAAAAGGACAAACACGATCACAGAAAACTAAAGATCTAACAACATGAACCCTACTAAAAATTGGTGGTGAACTCAGGTAGTCCTGAAGGGTAGGCAGTTTCTGCTCCACTAGTGACAAACTTTGTGTTTCTCTAGTTACAAAAGTCATGAATGAGGATAGGACGGGGAAAGTATAAAAGCTGAAAATAATTAACAAAATCTTTCATTATTATTTTGTGATTTTTTAATTGATTTATTGACATGTTTTTTATTTTGTTTATAAAGATACATGAATAAAACAATGAGAGGATAAAATGATGTTTATACAATGAAGACAACATTATATACCCTTAATTAATGAAATAATCCCTGAAAAAGAGTATATAGTACACTCAAAATCATTCTACATACGTTTCTATGGCAACAATGACTCAAATTGTATCATTAGAGTTATCTAGAATCATGTTTATGTGGGTTCCACCATATTCTTTTTTTCTCTCTGGTAATTGCTAGGTAAATCATGCTTCTATGCACGAAATGTTAGAAGATGCCATTCAAATCATGTACATAACAAATATCTTAAAAACTAACTCAGACTATACTTTTAGAAGTATGAAAGTGTAATGTGTAAACCATATAGACTCTGATTTCAATAGTTTCTAGATACTTCTAACATTTCGCTTTATTACATGTCTTTTTTTAATGATTCTACATTTTATTTGATACATGTATATTATATCATTAAACCAAGGATTTATATAGTAGTCCTACTATATAAATCCTTGATTAAACCTTTATATATTTTGTATGTAGAATAATTTTGACTTTATAATTGGCAACAGTTGAAAATTGCCTGAAAAAAAATAACTAGGGGAAACTAGTCCTTTAACAAAATCTAAGTAACATTCTATAACACACTGTGCACATACAATAGACATATATTAAGTAGATACTTCTGTTTATAATGTTTCCAATTAAATGAGGGGGATATTGGCTTGTTTTCATTTCTTTAACTGTAGATAATTCTGTTATTAATTTGTTATTGTCGAGGACAAAAACCAGAAATTTTAAGAAGAAAAAAAAACACAAAAAAAACACCTTTTGAGGTGGAATTAGATCAAATTTCTGTCAAATAGCATCATAATGTTGACATTACGATCAAATCTATATTGTGTCTTAACTTTAACTTGAAAAGTTTTCATTAGTACAATCCATTTCTATGTTTATATGGGACAAAAAATGCCTACTGAACTGAAAATTTTGACGAATTTCATTAAAAATTAATACAAGACCACAGCTAGTTCATCCAAATGTCTGATAACCCAAAAGAATAACACAGACTAGGATAGTCCTTGAAATGTCTGATAACCCAACAGAATAATACAGACTAGGATAGTCCTTGAAATGTCTGATATCCCAACAGAATAACACAGACTAGGATAGTCCTTGAAATGTCTGATAACCCAACAGAATAACACAGACTATGATAGTCCTTGAAATGTCTGATAACCCAACAGAATAATACAGACTAGGATAGTCCTTGAAACGTCTGATAACCCAATAGAATACCACAAACTAGGATAATCCTTGAAATGAACCTTTAGGACGGACAATATAATATCTGTGAAATTTTGGCTTTCTTTTTTTTTTTTTCTTTAAGAAAGTTGAATTTGAGGTAGTTGACATGTAAATCTACACACTATTTATTAATTTAATGAAATGCTCAAATGCAATCTATACTGCCAGTAATAACGAATATTAATATTTTCCTGAAAGTTTTGGGCTATAATTCAATATCGTTTTTGCTACTTTTCAAATATTTTTAATCATTTTAAACTAAATACAACTTTTCTCAACAACAACAAAACTGAAGTCAAAACTCAAATATACGAAAACTCAAACAAATGCATTTCTAGAAGAGAAAAAAACTGATTTTTATTTTACTTCAACCCTCCAAAAAAACTTAAAGTCACCTCTACACCAAACTTAAATTTGAGAATTGTATCCAAGATTGTGAAAAATAATTAAAAGGGGCAGTGTCAGAATTGCCAACAATAAAAAAGTTAAAATATATAGAGTCTCTTCATAAAGTTGAAATCTTTTAGTTTTGTTTTTGCTCAGACTCAATAAAGTATAATGTGGGTCTTTTGAATCCTGTTTAATACAAGTGTTTTGTTGCCAGTGGTGTTAGGCATGTGGTTAGAATTCTATTATTTAATGATATTATGATGACAAAAATATTCATTTTATATTTTACATGATCTCAAGTTACAGACGTTTGATTCCTGTACAGACACATGTTGAAGACTGTTGAAATAGCCTGAAATATGATGCATGTTTCAGCAGGTTTGATTAAATCTGACATATATTTTGTAACTGTATGACACTGCAGGATAAACACATTAGAAACAAAGTAAAATTTCAATAAGTCTGTTAAAAAATTCACGTAAAATTAACTCAAGACGGAACTCGGATGAAAATTTGCCCATTTTTTTTTATGAAATCTGAACTGAGAAAAATCTCAGCTAAGTTGAGTTTCTGAGTTTGAGTGAAAACTTAAGCTTAGACTGATGTTTTTTTTTTTCTGAAGAAATTAAAACCTTGTTCAAATGATGGGTCCTTTCCATTATATGATTCAACAAGGATCTGGTACCTCATTAACAGGAAACCAGGAACAAATGCCTTATTTTTGCAGTTCATATAACACAATTGAATAAATAGGGATATATATTAAATGAATAAAAATGATTCAAAATGACTCCTAAAATTGTGTGTTTTCTTGACAGTAATAAAACTGATAGCATGATACAAATGAGGTATAATATCATTGATGAAATAATGCCCGTCAATGTAATAGATAAAATAAACTGTTAAACTGCTATTATGAATTTGTGACACATTCCATGTCAGTCAGATTATATATGGGTTGAGATAGTTTAATGCTAAAGACCATTTCTCTTCTATAGTCTATGGAGAAAAGACAGATATATCATACAAACTCATATGTATTTAGAGGAGCTGAAATAGTATCAGTTCATGGAAGGATTATTTTGTAAAAATGAAGTAAATAAAGCACTTTTAAAATTCAAATAATGACAAATGAGTGTGATCAAATAAATATCACAAATTACAGCAAAAATGATTAAATTCCTTGTATGTGCCTGTGTGTGTTATTTTGTAACAAACAGTTCTAATAAAAAAAAAACAATTATAGACATACAAATACTACACAAATTAACACACTAAACTGAGGTAGAGGATATACTCCATCACTTCTTCTCATGTTCTAGTTGATATCATAACAGCAATGCTTGTAAAAGTTATCCAATAACATTTTAACTTAAAACTTTGGCAACAAACATTTCAAATGGTGGTCTTTGAAAGAAAATAAATGGCAAGATTCATTTGAAATTTCCTTCCTACTTCATTATTTCCAAACTTAATAAAAATGTTATGATCTTTTCAAACATTTTATACTAACAATAGTACAGACATGAAAAAAAGAAACTTCCTTTAAATATCTCTATGTAAACAGTAAATATTTAAAAGGTAAAGCTGGTCAAATCATGATACGATCGCAGCACGTCAACATGGGAAAGTTGAACAAATGCATAATAAAACCTAGTGTGGACACAGTATTTTGCTTGACACAGTCTACTGTTCAAAAGAATAATGTGCTGGACACAGTAATTTGCTGAATCCACTGTAATTTGGGCATTTGTCTCATTTGACTATTTTCAGCATTGGTTCCTTCACCTTTTAACCTTAATTAAACAAATCCGATCAAAATCAGAAGAACAATAAACTCTCCATGTACAAATATACACCCCTATTTCCATCTTTGAACTTCTTGTTCGGAAACAGGTAGGGCTACAATACCAATCTTCATCCTGTACCAAGGATCTTTGTCTTAAAATTTCTGAAGAATCAATCAACTAGAACTCAAGTTATTGCACAGAAACTTGTGTCTACCGACGAACACCGACGATAACACCATACCATAATACAACAGCAATTTTTGTTGCAGTTGCTGTCGTATAAAAACTAAAATTTAAATTTGCCTTCATATCTTGTAATTCAATACTGTTGTTAACATATCTTGAAGCTCTCTTAGAAAGTAGTAAAATTTCAAATGAAATCTGCATTGATTATATTGTCACATGACTTTGTTGACCTCATAAAAGGTCAACTTGAACCCATCTTTGATGAAGTGAATAAGAGCAGAAAATAATCATACAGTACAACAATTATCTATACAATATGACAACCTGTACATGAAGACAAACTAAATAATTAACAATCAAGTCATTTATATCATGATTACAATGAATGAAGAAAATCTAATTAACCCATTAGAAAAAAAAACTTTCAAATTTGTGAATTCTGACATTAAAACCTTCAAAGTTGCGAATTCTGACATTACATACATTGTTTAATAAATAAAGTCTACAAAAAATGTAATCAAATACTGATGAAGCTTATGATAATAATACAATCTAGTTATTGTGTAAAAGTTTAAAGGTCACTGATTTCACCTTGACAATTTGTCTTAGGTGTAACATTGTATTCCTCATAACCCATGATCAGTAACTGGTAAACATTGTTGTGTCTTGGTTGTTATGGAAACAAATCATTAATATTAAGTTAGGTATGATAAAACCAAAAAAACGGCTCCCAAATGCTACATTAAGGCATGAGTGATGTCTAACACTTTAAAAAAAATAAAAATCTCTTTTTCAGATTAATAACCAATAAATCAAGAATAACACTTTAACTAGAAAAGAAGTATGCCCCCGCACTTGATAATTATGGACAAAGTTGTTTTGCTAGGAGTGATTTTTTAAAAATGAAGTGTGTCTGTAAGACACAAATTATGCCCCCCGTCTGACCATAAGAAATTATAAACAAGTCAAAAACTTAGAAAATTCAAGAACCATTTTGACCTGAACATAACAAGGTTCTGTTTTTGTTTTTAAACCTTATTACAGAAATAATAAGTACTCGTGCTATATATAGGATAAAGTTAGCAGTCTGTACTATATGAAGACCATACAGTGTTTATACCAGTTGTCTGAAACAGGGCATGGGTCTAAAAAGTATTATTTCCCTCATTTGTTTTTCCCCAATGCTTCTGTTCGTTAGTCACAGTTAGTCCCTCCTTTTCAACTCCTTATCTTGTTTCCAATATAAAATTCAAATAAATCAATGAATACTCCATTAGTATAAACCAATGTAAATATTATAGTAAGAGAGATATGGCACAAGAATTAAATTATTTTTAAAACAGATGAGAAGAAAAAACATAAAAAAGGTGATAATTAGCACTTTTTTAAGTTTTAGCACTTTAAATTGTAAAGTTATACACAATCATTGACCATTTCATTATACAGGACTACACATATGATAACATGTTATAACTCTTGTCACTTCTTCAGCATACTCATATATAACAGACTACACATATGATAACATGTTATAACTCTTGTCATTTCTACAGTATGCTCAGGTATAACGTACAATGCATATTCTATGTGTGTACAATTTTTGCTATGTTCTCCACAGAAAATAAGTGAGAATAATAAAAACAAAGTAAAAATTTAACATTCTCCTTTTTTTTCATAATTAGTAACCATGGCATACAAATGTATAAATGAAATACTAATGTAACAATGATTTTTCCATGTCTTTTTATCATAGGGGTCCAGGGAAAAATCAGGCTGAAGTGTAAATGACCAGCCATACAGTATGCTAAATCAACAGAGCATGACTGTATTACCTAGTGTTGTGAAGAAATAAAACTTGAATCCTCAAAATCATAATTATAACATGACATTACAGTCAAACATGTATTAAGAGGTGACCTTTGGGACAAAGAAAAAGTGACCTTATAAGACAGGTGACCTCTTAAAAGAGGTTCAATTCATATGAAATATCTATGACAGGACAAGGAAAAGGTGATCTTTTAATACAGGTGGTTGCTTAATAGAGGTGACCACATGGGCAGGTTAGACTGTATTTACATTTTATGAAATCATTCTGCACAAATATTGTTTCTACATTATTTTGTGTATGACATTATAGACATTAAATGGTGAAAATAATACATGGTGAATTCTTTAAAGACAGTTTAAACATTAAAGATTGAAGTGAAAGAAAAAAAAAAGGTTCCAAGTCCACTTCAACCTTACAATTACATCTCCATACAGTAAGAAAGAAATCTAATTAAGGTGGTACCATACACTTCAGGTAAAATTTGATCTGCTCGTCTAATTTTCTTATTTTTTTGGCAGTGTGTTTGAATATATCCACTGTAATAAATATCAAAATTTTAACAAATTCCAACCAACAGGCTCAGAGCTATAAATTCACTAGCCACATAACAGCTTTTCTCTTTGTGGTTTTGATCACCGAGATGCTTGAAAACTGCATACAAACATCATATGATCAAAACGTTCAACTGACTTTAAAGAGTTATCTCCCTGTAGTGTATGGTACCCTCTTAAATGGTGGCTGTTTTCCTCATTAATTTGGAGTATTTGACAAGTCATGTGATATTCATACAACAAACAGTCACATGACTTTGAATAATTGTTAGCACAGGACATTAATGCTATTAAAATATCAATCTGAACTTCAATGAAGGTTAAATTTTCTTTCTATTATTAAACGAATACCTGATACAAGTAACAGAGGTCACAGTCATTAAATAAATGCATAAAAAACATACATAATATCATACATACAAACAATACACAATATCTATGATTCATCCTGAGTCAGTTCAACCTTAATATAAACAACACACAACACATGTTTATTTACCGGGATTACAGAAGATCAGAATGTCACAAACAACAGACTTACTCTGTCTAACGTTTATCTCAGGATTACTTCCCAACAACTTAAGTCCATTTGGCCTATTCTTTATAGGCTTATGAAGGAACAAGACCTCTGGTCTGTAAAATATGACGAGTCAGATTTAAGATTTTTTTTAAATATTGTAAGGTTGGCATTTGCTGAGAGTCAAAGTAGTATATCAAAATAAAAAGCTTTTACATTTTAAATGAATTATCCCTCTGCTCAAGTTTAAAATTCATGTATTTCATATCAAATGAACAACGTCTGCTTGAGTAATCTTATATTAGACATGTAAATGTGTTATAATCATGACAAACTGATCAACAATTTACAAATATTTAACATCTCATTACAAATTGTAAAATATCACATTCTTAAGCCAAAAAAAAAAAAAAAACATACATGAAAATAAACCTGTAAAACAATTGTGGAGCCAATATATACAGCTGCACAAAACATGTTCCAAACCTATAACAAGATCTGAAATAACAATAAACACTGATTTACAAGTAGGAAATCTGTACCTGTCACAGGGTAAGTCAAAATGGCAACCAGTACGGATGATGAAAACAGTTACAAGTTGAAATGTCACATAACTTAATGTAACCAGTTCATTAATAATATGTGTATGATTTACAATAATGTCACATGTCATTCTTGTTACAAAAACACCCACCACGAAAAACATAACAAATTAATTAACCAATAGAAATCAATGATTTATTGGTGTGAATTGCCGTATATGGTTATCATACACAATCTTCAAATTTGTGGTATAAAAAGAAAATTCAAAAGTATGCATGTTCTAAAAGTTTATTATCTAAACGATCAGATCAAATTAGATGAGACTTTTCCTTTACATCTATCATCCAAAGGTAACTCTCTAAAAGTTATTTCCCCTGTTTTTTGGAGAAAACTTTGAAAGGAAAATAGAGGATAGGAAAACAGACATAGTAATTGTAGACTGACTACTTTTATTTTGTCATTTCCTGTAAATTTAATATAAAACAGCAAATAATAAAAGTTTTATTTATTTTACATTCAATTGTCGCCTATCAAATACATTGGATATTTTAAATTTGTACTAAATTAAAAAAATGTTTTAATAAATTAAAGTCTACTTTCAAAAACAATCCAGGAAGATTGAATGTAACCCATCTATAAACAATCCAGGAAGATTTAGTGTATCCCATCTATAAACAATCCATGAAGATTTAGTGTATTCCATCTATAAACAATCCATGAAGATTTAGTATATTCCATCTATAAACAATCCATGAAGATTTAGTGTATTCCATCTATAAACAATCCATGAAGATTTAGTGTATCCCATCTATAAACAATCCATGAAGATTTAGTGTATCCCATCTATAAACAATATTCATACAATAATTACAAATGAAATTTTCAACCCAATTCCATCTGCAATAATTTGAATGCCTGTATAAAAAGTTTAATAGTACAATGGGGACAGTAAATCTTTATGAGTTGTACATTAATTTTACAATACAGAAATCTACAATACTATTACAGAATAGCTAGAAAAATACATAGTTATCAACAAATAACACACTGTCATATGTACACAATATTCTTATTATCTTTGATTATTTGATAACTATGCTCTGTTCATGTCTACTGTCTGTGAAAGTATCTTAATTTTGGCAAATATATTTTTATCAAGCTCTAAACTTATAAAATCTGCATATAGTGCAAGGGGTAATTTCAGCACGATGAACAATGGAGCACAATTTGTACCCCTTGTGTTTCCCTGTAAAAAAGTTTTAAGGCAATGTATATCATACACACACATTGGTTTAAAATCTTAACATGACAGTTATTTGTAAAAATTGTGACTTATATTATGAAATACACTCAGATCATCTTAGTTACTTTACACGAAATTCAAGTCATCAAAGTAACAATGTAATATACAAAGATTATTTGTTCTGAAACATCAATTATGTTGCCATGACGTCCATAATTATAAACTAAATATCTTCCCTGTCTTAACATAACACATTCAAAAATAAATATAAAATGAGGTATAATTCATGTCTAAAATAATGATATGGTCAGCACAACATAGTAACACAATAAAAAGCAACAAGCACCAACAGGTTTTCTATTTACAAAACTGCATAAACAAGTGAAAAAAATCTTAATAGGTCAAATGGATTCTTATTCCTAATTAATCTTAATATTTCTTTTACCTAGGTAAAATGGATTCTTATTCCTTATCAATCTTAATAGTTCTGTTAACTAGGTAAAATGGATTCTTATTCCTGATCAATCTTACTATTTCTTTACCTAGGTCAAATGGATTCTTATTCCTGATCAATCTTAATATTTCTGTTAACTAGGTCAAATGGATTCTTATTCCTGATCAATCTGAATACTTCTGTTAACTATGTAAAATGGATTCTTATTCCTGATCAATCTTAATAGTTCTATTTTAATTACCTAGGTAAAATGGATTCTTATTACTGATCAATCTTAATAGTTCTATTTTAATTACCTAGGTAAAATGGATTCTTATTCCTGATCAAACTATTAACTGAGACAATGAGCAGGCACTAACAATTTGCTACTTTAATGTTATCCTCTGTCATTTCTAAGTTGAAAAGGTCAATAATTAGACTCTGTGATAATATCAAAATCATATATAGTCCTCTTACAAATGGTGGAGGAAACCGCAATACCCGTAGAAAATCACTGACCTGTCGCAAGTCACTGACAATCTTTATCATATAATGTTGCATCGAGTACATCTTTGCATGAGCGGGGTTCAAACTCGCAACGTTAGTGGTGATAACGTACTAATTACATAGGTAAATGTAAATTTAACTACCATACAATCACCACCACAACAGCCCCCGTCTATACTTAACTGTCTGTTAATAGTAGAATGATAACGTTAGCAATGAAAAAACAAATTACTGACACATCAATATCCAGTAAGGCAGTACTGAGTCTATTTATCAACCTTCAACGTTACAAACGACAGAGTAAGGCACATTGTGCTTTGATTTTTCTATTTAAGAATAGATAATAATCTTCTTAGTATCATTTTACTTGGTTTTTTTTTTTTTTTTTTTTTTACCTCCATTCTTTACAAAAATAAAGATCAATAGCTTAAAATATCAAATATTTTAGTTTAAATTTAATTATTAAACAAATTAGATTTTTTAAATCATACTTAAAAGTATCTGTAATTAAATTTTACCATTTTGTGCCAACAAATTTTAATAATATGTATTTAGATCGAGGAAAGCACACAAATAATAGATTTGTATGGTAAAATCTTTTTAACTGTAAATTCAGATACAAAATATACAGATTTTAGATGAAAAATCTCCGCTCATGGAAAACCAAAAACCCTTCCAAGATCACTTTTGACAACAATAATCTTGAGTAACAAACAATTTATTTCAAAATGATGAAAACAATGTACATTAGAATTTTGACCCCCCCCCCTCTCCACAAGTACAAAGGTAGGTAGACCGATTAATCCCGGCCTTGCATATATGACTTGAATATGAGGTAATTTTGTTTCCTGATTTTGATGTTCAACAAAATGGCTGGTGTCATCAGTTCAATAGTAAAAGATCTTTACTGAAGAAGAAAAAGTTAAATTACCAAAGACGTACTTATTATCTTAAAAAGAACTGAAGAACTGAATAAAACTACTACAACAAAACCTAACTAAATGATCTAAAAATAGCTCTGCAATACTGCTTATAGCACCAATAAAACAAACATTTAAATATTAAGCCATGCATTGCTAAAGAACAAAGAACTCTGCCATTTGAAGTTAAAAAATGATTCAGATCTTAAATAATAAAACAACTAAAACAAAGTTATTAAATTGATTTTTTGTAAACGATTCATTATCCTAAAAAAACAAACTAATGCTCAGAATTAAGACTGCCAGACATCTAATATCTGTAATACATGTATATACCATACGCAGCATAAAACTAAACAAGATATGTTAAAACTGATTCTTAAAAGGTATAAATCATGAATACTTAATAAAAATAGATACTAAAATTCCCTGGGAATGGACGAAATGGACTACCCGTGTGAAATCTGCAATTACGCAGTAAATGTTTCAGTACAAATAAGACTTTGTATGACAAAGACTACGTATTTATGGCAATCGGTGCTGTAGACATTGGTGTACTTTCCCCACTCCCATCAAGTCCAGCCCGGCCAGTTGCTACTGCATGTTTTAAAGGACCTGAAAATAAATATAAAATGTCACAGAAATTGTTGATTACAAACGACCATGTTTATTAATTGATCAATTGTTTGAGCGAGTGAGTGACTGTTGTTTAATGCCACATGAGCGATTTTTCAGCTATATCATGGCTCTATGTCCAGCTACAAATATTTTGCACATATTCAGGATGAAACTACGTTGATATTTATAAATTACAGAAATGAATGGATTACTAGGATAACTGTTTATAATATAAGACATTTTATTCAATCATAAGAAAAACTTTGCTTGTCTGCCCTAATTTTTTTTTTAATATATTCTTTATTATGTAGTGCGATCGACACATCTTTTCGAAAATATTTAAACAAATATATTATTATTATTATTAGTCATGGAAACATGCATTCTGTCATTGGTCGTAAAGATGTAATACCTGTATGTGTATGATGTAATACTTGTATGTGTATGATGTAATACTTGTATGTGTATGATGTAATACCTGTATGAGTATGATGTAATACCTGTATGTGTATGATGTAATACCTGTATGAGTATGATGTAATACTTGTATGAGTATGATGTAATACTTGTATGTGTATGATGTAATACCTGTATGTGTATGATGTAATACCTGTATGAGTATGATGTAATACCTGTATGTGTATGATGTAATCTTCTTCTTCTTCCATTAGTGTGCATAATTCCTCTGGAACATTATCGCACAGTTGACTATGTACACGTGAAGGAGGGTCGGCTAGTGTATTTACAAAATTTTTACAGGTGCAGGATAAAATGATCTGGTTAAAAAAATCCGAGGCTGGTCTAGTGGAAGCTGGAAGCAATCCCTCCCTTGAAAGCCTCTAGGGATTGCATTCTTGTAAAATCTGATGGAAGACTGTTCCAGAGTCTGATGGTAGATGGGAAGAAGGAGTTCTTATATGAGTTGACACTTGTGAATGGTAATAGGAACCTCATTTCATTTCCTCTTGTTCTTACACCGGTTGGTTGTAAATAAGGTGCTGATGGTATTGCGACCAGTTGATGGATAACTCGGTATAACATGGTGACTTTGGATTGTTGTCGACGGGTGATGAGGTCGTTCCACTTAAGTTGGTGAAGCATAGATGATACACTGCTTGTTCTTCAATAGTCACCGAGTGTGAAGCGTGCCGCTCTTCGTTGTACCGCTTCGATTTTACAAATATTTGTTTGTGTCCACGGGTCCCACACAGTGGCCGCATATTCTAGCTGTGGTCTTACTAGTGTCTTATAGCATGTTGATTTGACATCAGCTGGACACGATGATAGGTTCCTGCGTAGGAAGGCTGTGGTATTGTTTGCCTTCTTAGTCATAATGTCAATATGACTGTTCCATGATAGTGTATTATCGATGGTAACTCCAAGGTATTTTGCTCTGTTAGTTTCATGTAATACTTGGCCATGGATGGTATATTTGGCATCTATGATCTTTCTCTTGTTTGTGATTCTGATGATTTCACATTTGTCAGGATTAAACGACATCAACCAGTCTTTCTCCCACTGCTGTAAAGTGTCAAGGTCGTTTCGTAATGACACTGCATCATCCGTAGACTTGATGGTACGATACACCAGACAGTCGTCAGCAAAAAGTCTGCCGGTGGCATTAACGTTAGATAACAGGTCGTTTATATAAACCAAGAACAGCATTGGGCCAAGTATTGTCCCCTGAGGTAAACCTGATGATACTGGTGATGAGTTGGATTTGGCTCCATCTAATATTACCTGCTGGTTTCTGTTTGCCAAGAAACTTTTAATCCATGACAAGGTGTTACCACGGACTCCATAGTGATGTAGTTTCGCTGCCAGTCTCTCGTGTGGGACTTTATCAAATGCCTTGCTGAAATCGAGTAGAATGGCATCAATCTGACTTTTGGAATTTAGTCCCGCAGCAAGGTCTTGTATGGTCAAAATCAGCTGGCTTTCGCACGATCTTTTCTTTCTGAAGCCGTGTTGTTTATCAGACAGTACGTTATGGCTCTCAAAGAATTTCATTAGATGGCTGAATATTATGTGTTCCAAGGTCTTACAACAAATTGATGTCAATGATACCGGTCTGTAGTTTGAAGGTTTGCTTTTGTCTCCCTTCTTAAAAATTGGTGCTACATGAGCCGTTTTCCAGTCATCTGGTACTGTGCCCCTTTCTAGTGATGTTTGAAAGATTAGGGTCAGTGATGGTGTTATAGATGTTGCCATTTCTCTCAAGAAGCGTGTGGACAGTTGGTCTGGTCCCGTAGCCTTGTGTGGATTGAGGTTGAGAAGTAGTTTCAGAACACCTTCTTTTCCAACTATTATATTCGGTGCATCTGGTGTCTTACTAGTGCCCAAGTTTGGGATGGTGCTCGTGTTTTCCTTAGTAAAGACAGAGGAGAATTGTTCGTTCAAAAGCTCTGCTTTCTCTGATGCATCTGCATATGTTTTTCCATCTTTTTTCAATGGAGCCACTCCTGAGCCATCACATTTCTTGCTTTTGATAAACGAGTACAGCTTCTTACTGCTTTTTCCTTTGTCCTCGGAGACCATGTTCCTGACATAATCATTATACGCTTTTCGACAGCCTTGTTTGTTCTGCTTCTGGGTGTTTTTGTAACGGTCCCAGTCTTTTTTGTTGTTTGTGTTTCTTGCTTTCCTATAGGCTCTTTTCTTTCTGCGGGACAATCTACGAATGTTTCTGTCAATCCATGTTATCCATGTTACTGTCCGTTATAAGACTCGCGTACAGGGCCTATGGGAAGGGGTTGAGTCGGTACGTCAGTCCGGTCCCCGGACAACCAGGAAGGGGCCTGTGAATCTCTGAAGGGCCCCATACACGTTTGATTTTGATATTTTCCTTTTAATTTTGGGGTGTTTTCAACAATTTTTAGTTTATTTAGAAAAATAATTATGCTAAATATGTTATCTGGACATTCTGCTGCACAGGTGATATGTTGCATTTATGAAAGTTTACCAGTGGTTTTATTGGATCTCAAATTCCCAATTTTGAGAGAAGTCCCCGCGACCCCAAT
>MJUT01026509.1:751056-763194 GCA_002080005.1 Gigantidas platifrons
TGTATGTGTATGATGTAATACATGTATGTGTATGATGTAATACCTGTATGTGTATGATGTAATACCTGTATGTGTATGATGTAATACATGTAATCAGGTTTTTTTTGTATGCTATGAAAAAGAAAATAAATAGTTCTTGCACATTATGATTTCTATTCTTAGAATGTATTTAAATTTGTATCAGCTGATTAATTCTCTGGATAATCAGTGGAGTGTAACAAGGTACATCAAGAGAAGCTCAGACTCTTGATTATATTTGCAACAAACAAGAATTTAGAATAAATGAAATTATTATGGTTAAAAAAAAATACCTGTATGTGTATGGATAAACCATAAAGCTGCCATTAATAATACGCCTATAAAAAATGCTGCAAAGGCTATTCCTATAACTGTGCCTGACTCTAACCCATCTACAACCAAACTTTGTTTGTCAATCTTGTCATGTTGTTTCTCTGTATTGTTTTCTTCTGTTCTGACTTTATCTGTAATATGTCAAATTAATTTGTTGAAATTACAAATTTTACAAGAAACTCTATGGTGGCTGTAATCACTTGACTGCTTAAACTGGGAGCGTGGGTATAAATATCTGTGGGCGGAGCAAACATTCAGATTGTTCATTATTTTGGCCACGGTAATCTTGAGGAGGAAAAATCAATGATACATAGTTTCACAGTTACTTTTGAAGCAAAATATTTGACAGACATGGTTACTAGTGTTTCTCCCTCCGAAACTTTCAGTCTTATTAAAAATAATATTCTTCATCAGTCTAAAAACTACAAAAATCACTTCGAAAATTCAAATTTCTGAGGTATGTGACCTTTAGGTCATGTTGATCATGTGACATAGTTTCAAAATTATGCTGTTCATATCAACAGGGATTTTTGATGATAAGCTCCACCCACAAATTTTGTCGGTAGTGCCTACCGCAAATGCCCCTTTAAGTTACCTTCACCTCCACCTGTATTACATAACTTTACAAGAAACTCTATGGTACCTGTAATCACTTGACTGTTTAAGTTAACCTTCACCTCCACCTCTATTACAGAACTTTAGAAGAAACACTATGGTACCTGTAATCACTTGACTGTTTAAGTTACCTTCACCTCCACCTGTATTACAGAAATTTAGAAGAAACTCTATGGTGCCTGTAATCACTCGACTGTTTAAGTTACCTTCACCTCTATTACAGAACTTTAGAAGAAACTCTATGGTGCCTGTAATCACTCGACTGTTTAAGTTACCTTCACTTCTATTACAGAACTTTACAAGAAACTCTATGGTACCTGTAATCACTTGACTGTTTAAGTTACCTTCACCTACACCTGTATTACAGAACTTTAGAAGAAACTCTATGGTGCCTGTAATCACTCGACTGTTTAAGTTACCTTCACCTCTATTACAGAACTTTAGAAGAAACTCTATGGTGCCTATAATCACTCGACTGTTTAAGTTACCTTCACCTCTATTACAGAACTTTAGAAGAAACTCTATGGTACCTGTAATCACTTGACTGTTTAAGTTACCTTCACCTCCATCTCTATTACAGAACTTTAGAAGAAACACTATAGTGCCTGTAATCACTCGACTGTTTAAGTCACCTCCACCTGTATTACAGAACTTTAGAAGAAACTCTATGGTACCTGTAATAGCTCGACTGTTTAAGTTACCTTCACCTACACCTGTATTACAGAACTTTAGAAGAAACTCTATGGTGCCTGTAATCACTCGACTGTTTAAGTCACCTCCACCTCTATTACAGAACTTTAGAAGAAACACTATAGTGCCTGTAATCACTCGACTGTTTAAGTTACCTTCACCTCTATTACAGAACTTTACAAGAAACTCTATGGTACCTGTAATAGCTCGACTGTTTAAGCTACCTTCACCTCCATCTCTATTACAGAACTTTAGAAGAAACTCTATGGTGCCTGTAATCACTCGACTGTTTAAATTACCTTCCCCTCTATTACAGAACTTTAGAAGAAACTGTATAATGCCTGTAATCACTCGACTGTTTAAATTACCTTCCCCTCTATTACAGAACTTTAGAAGAAACTGTATAATGCCTGTAATCACTCGACTGTTTAAGTTACCTTCACCTCCACCTGTATTACAAAACTTTACAAGAAACTCTATGGTACCTGTAATCACTTGACTGTTTAAGTTACCTTCCCTCGTATTACAGAACTTTAGAAGAAACTCTATAGTGCCTGTAATCACTCGACTGTTTAAGTCACCTCCACCTGTATTACAGAACCTTACAAGAAACTCTATGGTTCCTGTAATCACTCGACTGTTTAAGTTACCTTCACCTCCACCTCTATTACAGAACTTTAGAAGAAACTCTATAGTGCCTGTAATCACTCGACTGTTTAAGCTACCTTCACCTCCACCTCTATTACAGAACTTTAGAAGAAACTCTATAGTGCCTGTAATCACTCGACTGTTTAAGTCACCTCCACCTGTATTACAGAACTTTAGAAGAAACTCTATGGTACCTGTAATCACTTGACTGTTTAAGTCACCTCCACTTGTATTACAGAACCTTACAAAAAACTCTATGGTGCCTGTAATCACTCGACTGTTTAAGTTACCTTCACCTCCACCTTTATTCCAGACATTGTCAATATTGCTTAAATAGAGCTATTCCAATCAAACATATTTCCTACCCAAGTGAATTACACATTTAACTGAAAAAAATCTTTCATCCATTGAAATGGTAGGCCCTCATAATATATAATTATTACGAGTCAAACATTGAACCTTGTCAACCCAAGGGTGGTTGTTTTCTCGAAGGTTGACAATTTAATGTTCACCTCATATGAAGGCAATAACTGGTTTATTATACCGTAACTAAGATGTTTAAAAACTTTAATGTTTTGTTTTGTAGAGGACAGCAAAATAATTTCCGGTATAGTAAATACAATTACAGAACCGGACTGAAAAAAAAAGAATTTTCAGCACACTTCTGGCTGTTGGGGGTTGTAGACCGGGAAGCAACCTATTTTCTTCCTAAACATTATATATGTTTGTTTTGTCCACCGGGTTGTCTCCCTCGTCAGCAAATTTTCCGTAAAATATCCAAATGATCTTACTTTTATACAGTAAACAAATATGTACTGTATAATAACTATTATACTTGCCAGTACTTGTCTTTTTAGTGATGACAACAGGATTCTTGTCAACAATCTTCATTGGGCCGACCACCTCTATAAACGTAGGAACATTAGAGCTGACAATCTTAGGTAATCCTTCTCTACATATCTGTACTTTATTATCAATGCACTGAAATGAACCATTATTAACAACATAGTAAGTCATTGGGCTAAAATGGGATATCAGCATTGATCGTCACATTCAGCATTTCCATACCTATATTGAGTCTCGACTTAAATTGGGAAGGAAAGCTCACACATTTATAACGAACCCAACAACAGGTAGATGTCTGAAAATTGATATAATTGAAGCTTGGGAGGGGGAGAGCAAGAGTGTGATTGTTGTTTAATGCCAATTCAGCAATTTTTCAGCTATATCATGGCGAAAACAAGATAATTTTCAATGATTGATTGATTGATTGATTGGTGTTTAACGTCCAGCGAGCAATTTTTCAGCTATATTCAATGAGATGATGATGAGGTCCGTTTTGTACTAGACCAACGTACACTGAGTTGGATTTTTATAGTACTAGCTCACTGAAACAACTGTCTGCGGGTAGACATGTCGCTCCACTCTGTCACATTATTCTGATTCCGAGCCAACCAGTCTTTGCTCTTTTTCCTGAATATTGCATGCTTTGCGGAGAAACAACAAATACCAATTTCATAATCTTTGGTTTGACCCGACCTGGGCTCGAAACCACGATCTACAGCACTGGAGTCGAGCACGCTAATCATTACACCACCGATGCGGTTGGGGATGGGAAGAAGACGGTTCTACTTTTCTATACAGGAATCATACCTTTAGTTAATCTTGAACTCACATGGTAATCTTTCTCATGTAAGACAAACAAGTACAGAATAGCAGTGTATATTACGACATTTACTTTTGGGAAGGGATCCAGAAATACCCTCAAGTTAAATTGGACATCATTTTATGTTAAAATTCCTATCTGCTTAAAAATTTGTTACTAATTCAAATGTTACATGTTTATGTTTAATCCCATGATTATTCAAATACAATTTAGTTTCAATCAAATTTCAAGGGGCCCGGGTGGCTCAATGAGTTAGGTCGCTGGATCTAACAACTCATACAAGCCTATCACCAATACGGCGTGGGTTCGCGCCCGGCTTTGTAAATTACAAAAAAGGGTGCACTCGACTTGCAAGTGATAAAGTTTACCAGTTGCTAGTCCATGGTCGGTGGTTCTCTCCGGGTACTCCGGCTTCCTCCACCACTAAAACTGGTCGCCATGATATAGCTGAAATATTGTTGAAAGTGGTGTTAAACACCAAAAATCAATCAATCAATCAATCAAATTTCTAGTTTCTGTGAATAATTAAAAATATTTTTTTTCTCATTGGGTACTATGTTATAACCTTTTAAAGGGTCATATATTAGAAACATTTCTACCAAGTAACACTTCCATCGCAAAAGTGGTTTGCATAGCGGCCATGTTGAATTTCTGAATACAATAAAAAAAAAATCATATTAAATGTTAAGCAATATTTCTACCAAGCTTGGTTCCAATCGTGAGAAATATTTTTAATGTTAAAAGCTAAAAGATTCAGATACAGACAACGGATGCAAAGTGACCACAATACTTCACACGGTCATTTTGGTGTGCAGGTGTGCTAATAAATAGATAGTCAAACCTGCCCATGTGGTCATGTTTATTAAGCAGTCACCTGCACTAAAAGGTCACCTTTATTTTGTCCTGTCATAGAAAATTTCATATTAATTGAACCTCTTTTAAGAGGTCACCTGTCTTATAAGGCCCCTTTTTCTTGTCCCTAATGTGACAGTTTTGACTGTACATACATACCTGAGGTATATCTTTATTATTAATCGTCTGATAATTTCTACAAACAGTCAGGCGACACCTGAGAAATACGTAGCGATTCATGTAAGGAATCAGGGATACTAATGGAAAACTGAATCGTTGACTTTGTGTGACTGATCCCATTAATGCTTTACCAGTTGGTACAGGTTCCCATGATACATCTGATGATTTACATCTGAAACAATATGTCATTAGATTTACAGTACTATACATATACACACATTTTTTCCCTTAAGACAAACCCCGTGGGAACCCAGGGGTATAGAAATGGGACCGAGAGCTTCTTCGGCTTGAAGGGGCATCCATCGGTTGTGCGGGATGCATAAATTGACAACCAACCCGTCCTTCGGATGAGACGTAAATAAAACCGAGGTTCCGTGTTGAGAGATTGCCACCCTCTTTTCAGCTATATAGTAACAGTTGGAAGGAGCCATCATGGTCATGATTGTATGGTAGTTGGGTTTACAACTATCTGTGCAATCAGTGCCCATCATATAGAGTTTGAATCCCGCTCATGGCGAGGTGTACTCGATACAACATTATGTGATCAAGCTTGTCAGTGACTTGCAACAGGTTGGTGGTTTTTTATCCGGGTACTCCGGTTCTTCCACCGATAAAACTGACCGCCACGTTATAACTAAAATATTGTTGAAAGTGGTGTTAAACACCCTAACCCTAACATCTCAATGTTTCATATAGATGTACTAAATCTTACCCGTCTTGTATCAATGTTTTATATACGAGGTACTAAATCTTACCCGTCGTGTATCAATGTTTTATATAGAGGTACTAAATCTTACCCGTCGTGTATCAATGTTTCATATAGATGTACTAAATCTTACCCGTCGTGTATCAATGTTTCATATAGATGTACTAAATCTTACCAGTCGTGTATCAATGTTTTATATAGAGGTACTAAATCTTACCCGTCGTGTATCAATGTTTCATATAGATGTACTAAATCTTACCCGTCGTGTATCAATCTTTTAATGGAACTGCTTTCCCTGTCCATTTCTTTTGACAACTGACAGGAAATGATCTGTACTCTCATAGATATATCTGTAAAAATACAAGACAAAATTAGTATAAATAACATCCAAGGGAGATAACTGACAGAAAATGATCTGTACTCTCATAGATATATCTGTAAAAAATACAAGACAAAATTAGTATAAATAACATCCAAGGGAGATAACTGACAGGAAAATGATCTGTACTCTCATAGATATATCTGTAAAAATACAAGACAAAATTAGTATAAATAACATCCAAGGGAGATAACAGACAGGAAAATGATCTGTAAACTCATAGATATATCTGTAAAAATACAAGACAAAATTAGTATAAATAACATCCAAGGGAGATAATTTACAGGAAACTATGATGAACTGTGAGCTAATGCTCACTTATGATACCCCTGCATATATGTTCAATGTGTATAAAAACCAACTAAGTCGGCAAACAAGAAGTAGGAATCTGACGGGTCCAAAAAAGCTTCCCACAATATGGCATACCTATATGAAGCTTGTGACCAAATATCAGATTTCTGCCATCAATAGTTGCTGAGAAAAATGCAATGAAAAATATCTTGGGATGGACAGACAAGATGATGGCAACATAGCCCCCTCTCTATGAGTGGGGGTATAATATTACTCTCCGAGTAAACACTATTGTATTGTTTGTTTGCCAAAATAGTAGAATTGAACTGGTTTGCGTTATGTTTTTAAACTGCTGAAAATAAAAACAAAATATAAAAACCCTTCCCATGTTGGATTGGAAATGAAAACAAAAAATAACCAGAGGCTCTCAAGAGCCTGTATCGTTCACCTGGATATAAACAGATCCAATTGGTCCTATGCAAAAACTATGTCCTGCAGTGGTAGTCATCTTGGAATTTCGATCAACATAAAAAACACAAAGTTTGTAAAGGACCTTCCAATGATTGATGCACAGTTTAGGTACCGGTTCAATCAGTGCAATAGCTTCAGAGAAGAACATATTTCTGTATTTTCCGCATACGGTCCTGTGTTAATACTATGACTTGTGGTGGCAGCCATCTTGAATTTCGGATCGGCATAAAAAACCCAAACATTTTAGAGGACCTTCAAATGATCATTCCTGGGTTTAAGAGAAAAAGTGTTTTGAAACATTTTTTCCCATAGGGTCCAAAGTTAAACTAAGTCCTGTCGTAGCCGCCATTTTGAATTTCATATCGGAACAAAAAACATAAAGTTTGAAGAGAACCATCCAATGGACGTTCATGTACAGTTTGGCTTTAATCATATTTGTAGTTTCTGAGAAGAAGGCATTTGAACATTTTCCCATAGGGTCCAATGTTAATCTATGTCCTGCGGTAACAGCCATCTTGGATTTCTGATCGGCATAAAAAACATAAACTTTGTAGAGGACCTTCCAATGATCATTCCTGGGCACTTTGGTTTCAATTATCCAAGTGGTTTCAGAGAAGAAGCGTTTTGAAACATTTTTCCCATAGAGTGCAATGTTAAACTAAGTCCTGCCATAGCCGCCATTTTGAATTTCATAGCGGAACAAAAAACCTAAAGTTTGTAGAGGACCATCCAATGAACATTCATGTACAGTTTGGCTTTAATCATATTTGTAGTTTCTTGAGAAGAAGGCATTTAAACATTTTCCCATAGGGTCCTATGTTAATCTATGTCCTGCGGTGGCGGCCATCTTGAATTTCCAATCGGCATAGAAATCAGAAACTTTGTAGAGGACCTTCCAATGATCATTCCTGGGTAGTTTGGTTTCAATTGTCCAAGTGGTTTCAGAGAAGAAGCGTTTTGAAACATTTTTCCCATAGGGTCCACTGTTAAACTAAGTCCTGCCGTAGCCGCCATTTTGAATTTCATATCGGAACAAAACACCTAAATTTGTAGAGGATCATCCAATGAACATTCATGTACAGTTTGGCTTTAATCATATTTGTAGTTTCTGAGAAGAAGGCATTTGAACATTTTCCCATAGGGTCCAATGTTAATCTATGTCCTGTGATGGCAGCCATCTTGGATTTCCGATCGGCATAGAAAACAGAAATTTGTAGAGGACCTTCCAATGATCATTCCTGGGCAGTTTCATTTCAATTGTCCAAGTGGTTTCAGAGAAGAAGCGTTTTGAAACATTTTTCCCATAGGGTCCAATGTTAATCTAAGTCCTGCCGTAGCCGCCATTTTTAATTTCATAGCGGAACAAAAAACCTAAATTTGTAGAGGACCATCCAATGAACATTCATGTACAGTTTGGCTTTAATCATATTTGTAGTTTCTTGAGAAGAAGGCATTTGAACATTTTCCCATAGGGTCCAATGTTAATCTATGTCCTCCGGTGGCGGCCATCTTGAATTTCCGATCGGCATAGAAATCAGAAACTTTGTAGAGGACCTTCCAATGATCATTCATTTACAGTTTGGGTTCAGTCAGGTCATTAGTTTCAGAGAAGAAGATCTTTGAAATTTCAGCCAAACAGAGCATATTATTGGCCCTGGCAGTCATGTTGAATATCCGACTGGAACGAAAAACAGAAACTTTGTAGAGGACCATCCAAGGAACATTCCTGCTAAGTTTGGTTCCAATTGGCCAAGTGGTTTCGGAGAAGAAGCTTGAAATGTGAAAAGTTTACAGACGACAGACGACGGATGCCAAGTGATGACAATAGTTCACATGGACCTTTGGTCCAAGTGAACTAAAAACCCTACCTACCTAGCCCTTTTATTTAAATCCATTGTCTGAGAACCAGAACATTTTTTTTTAGATGGCCTAAACTATTTCATATTTTATGACACTGCACTAATATTGTCTACATATTCAATTAATGTAGTCAACCAACAAAGAGGCTGAATGTCTAGAAAATATGGTATGGCTTAAACTTGAAACAGATGTGAAAAACTATAGACACAATCATAGGCTGGAATATTACAAAAGTCTTCATGCCAAGATCAAAATGATAAGGTACCTGTTGTATATAATACTTACCTCCCTGTATAAAAGCATCAACATAAATATTGGATTTTAACGAGATGTTCATGGGATATTTGTAGTTAGCTTCTGTATAATACGGTGTTTTAAACAGCTCTACGTGGAAGGAGATGTCAGAATTGCCGATGTTATTTTTATGTGGTCTCATGGTAGCATGTGGAATAACATTAGGAACTGTTTTATTCTGTAAAAGAAAGAAATTTAAATAATTAATCAAAGTGAAAGAAAAAAACTTTCAAATGGCAGAAAACAAATTTGTCAATTGTTTGAGATTATGAGTTGTATATAGAAGGAAAAATAAAGAGCATCCACAAAATCTGAAACATTACATAAACGAGGTTTCTGACGAGAATGTTTAACACCATTTCAATAATATTTCAGATTGAAATAAAACTAGAGAAAGTTGATCTGGTGATCACTGATACCCCCGCATTCCAAATTTTCATTCAGAAACCTTTAAAGTCCCTATCTTCTAAGAGAAATAGGCCATAATTCATGAACTGTAAATGTCAATTTCACCATAATCGCATTGTGTTAAAGTTTGAAAAGATTTGGTTGAGTCGTACCTTAAATACCATCTGGAAGCCTAGAAAGTCTGTATTTTCTAAGAGAAAAAGGGCCATAGCTTGCACACTCGTAATGGTCTTTAAAATTCTACGTGCATGGTAGTCTTTGTACGTGAAACACATACTGCAGTATGTGAATGCATATGCTGATGTGCCAGTCTTATTATTTTTTTTCTAGGAAAAGTTTGTAGATACAAAAGGGGTAAAGAAAAGCTGTAAATCGATGGACAGACAACACAATGACCAACACAATGACCAACAAAGGACAAAAGAACAAAACACGACACATAAAACTTCAGATTGAACAACATACTCAAACTTTCAAAATATATTTTTTTTTAATTCTGGTTTAACTTTGAAAGTACACATATGCCATATAAAGTCTTAAAAGTTTATTTTACTCAATTAAGCACACCTTCTGAAAATAGTTTTTTTTTTTGCAGAAAATTAAATGCACCAAATTAATTCTCTATTTCAGCACATTTAACACAATAACTATTTACTTTATGTATATTTAAATCTGTTCATGTAACACATTGCTGTAAGCCTTGGAAAATTTACACAAACCTAAGAATTTTTTTCTTCATAAATAGTGTTTTTTCATAAATAAACGCATGTAAGAATTTGTACCAAAATCAACACAAATAGCTGAATTTCACTTACATTATTAGAAACAGTAGTTAAATCTGCATTGTTAAAATCAGGCAGAAGACAGCTCACATCATTTTTTATTGTGTCCAACTGTTCATAATCTTCATCGTCAATGTATGTCTCGGTAACTGGATTGTATGACCCTGAACCTGAACTGTTCAGCTCATCCTCATCACCGGAGTTGTCTTTCCTACTCCCACTTCCTGTTTCTATTGCATCTGCTGATGAGCGATGAATCAATATCTGAAATATTTTTCAAGACATTGTAACAGTGCTAATAAAGGGCTGCACAGGCACAGCATGATTAAACCGCAGTATGTCAACAAGAGAAAGTTAAACAAGTGTAAATGAACAGCAAGTGTGGACACAGTATTTTTCTTGACACTGTCAATTGCTGGATGATACAAGGTAAGGTGTTGGAATTTGCCACTTGGCCCCTTTCCATCAAATTTATCTTGGAAACCGCAAGAGACAGAGGAAATCCATTTACATACATAGAACTTAATCAAATTATAAAGTTATGATATTGAACAACAATCAAATAAGCAATCATAAATATCAGTTAAATGATATGCCAGCCATGGAAGCAATTTCTCATGAATTTCTATTTCAAACACTTACTGCATTATGAAGGCGTGTCTGTCCATCTTTTGTAATTTTCTGTGTCCTACATTCCCCGATGGCAGATTCCCAGAGTACATGTGTAGAATTCTGAGTAGCTGTACATGATGGACTCAGAAAAGTCAGTTGGTTTAGTTCAAGGTCAAATGTCTGGAAAATAAACGTTTTGGTTTTTTAGAGCCATTCAGGTTAATGGTCACTTTCAACAATATTTCAGTTATATTGTGGAGGACAGTTTGATTGGTGGAGGAAAGCGGAGTACCTGGAGAAAACCATCGACCTGTCACAAGTCACTGACAAACTTTATCACATTATGTTTTATCAAGTACACATCGCCATGAACGGGCTTTGAACTAACAACTTTAGTGCTGATAGGCACTGATTGCACAGGTAGTTGTAAATCCAACTACTAGAGGCATGCAGAAATGTAGTTACTATCTGTAAACTAGAAGCTAACATAATCCTGTATTGCTCACCTAGTTCAATCTCACAAGTTATAGTTGCTAGTTACTTTTCCAATACATAAATGGTCTGAGAAATTGTCCTGGGTATTTACCAAAGTTGAAATTCAAATATTTTGATATCAAATTGTTTGTCAAATTGCAACTAAGTTTTAATATAGCTTATATTCAAATTGAAGCTCATTCGGTGGAAACTGTGGATATATATATATATAGGTTCTGTATGTGCTTACTTACTTATATGGTTTTTGACGGCGACTTTCCAAATTGTTCTAATTATAGTAATGGCACCCATGTTGATCAGGTGGTGAGTCTTCAAACACAATTTTCAAAAGGGACCTCCAATAAGGATCATCCATGCCAGGTTTGTTTTAATATGGCTATATGATTTCAGAGAAGGAAATTTGCAAATGCATTTTTGTGAAAATAAAACTTAATTTGCATATTTGGTTAATTTCACCAAAATTCTAAATTTTTATACAAAACTATATATATATATATCATGTATGTACAGTTCAAATTACAAAGAGGTACCCTGATGGCAGCCTGTCCAATATTTAATTACCTGGTATACATTTTTCCTCAGTGATACCCTGATTGCACCCTGTCCTATACATTCTGTCTGTGTATGCTGTCTGAAGACACTTTTAGTCAGAGCAACATTGTCAAAGGGAGAGATATAAAGTTGTATTGGTGACTTTTCGTGTCCATCATTATCTGAAATATAGCAATATATCAATATTACACTGACTCAATTCTCATGTCGTCATTATCTGAAACAATACATTAATATTAAACTGACTCAATTCTCATGTCGTCATTATCTGAAACAATACATTAAT
>MJUT01026509.1:803550-813711 GCA_002080005.1 Gigantidas platifrons
GTTGGTTACATTGTCAACCATTATCGTTTAATTTATTTTTAAGAGTTACGAGGATTCAACTTATAAAAGAGCAAATACATGTAATTCAATGCCAGAATCTCAAAAATGTTCATATTGTTATAAATTATTTATTTGTGAAGTTCACAATTGTTTATATAAATAATCTTTGTATCTTCTTCAGTTTTGAGAATTTTATGAGCGTTGGTTAAAAATGTCCATAAAAAAATCATGCATTTTAGGCAGCAAATTTAATGCCAGGAGATGGCTGGAATGCAGGATTTTGCACCATTTACCCCAGACCGCCTGCCGTAAATACCACCTCAGTCTATTAATTCTCCTGTAACTTTTATTTTTTGTCATACAACTCAAACAATTAATGACATCCCTGACAAATTATATTTATTGGCCATAATAAAAGTGGTCATTTGTAATTATTGAAAGCCAATCAAAAATGAAATTGTAACATAAAATCATAAGTTTACTGTATCTTGACTGAAACAATGTTTAACCTCAAAACACATGCATAGCAGTGTGCGAAATAAATTTTGAGCCAGCATCACAATTTTTCATAGACAACAAAGTAGATTTCAAATAAAAATCATGAAAATCAACATAGACCTAGAGAATTTTTCATAGACATTGTTTATAGGTCTACCACTAATTTCGAACACTGATGGCATAGATGTAAAACAGCAGAGAATAAGAAAATGAATGGTCTTACAGTAAAACAACTTATGGTCATAAAACAAGTACATGGTTTGTACTTCAAAAACATTTTTTTATGGATTCTTTCATTCTCAGTTACATCCATGCATCCTTTTATTCAATATTTGAGATAAAATTAGAAAGGACAAACTGTTAATAGACAAATTATATTACATGTAATAAAAATATGAATTTTATTAATTTTACAAGTGAAAACCCCATTAACTACATTTGTAGATCCATTAAAATTAATATATTTAGTAAATAATCATTTCATTTTACAACTTGCTGCCTTACATTCATGTTACCAGTCATGAAACTACCATTAAGTTAAATAGCCACTTAACACTATCACAATCGTCAATCTTTTATATATAATGTAGACTAGAATTTTATTATCAGTGTTATACCAGTACATTAATTACTTCTACAGAATTTGATAACACTTTAACTTAACCTATAATATTTATGGATGACAAAACAAGGAACAAGGATGAAACAAACAACCAACGTGGATGATAAAAACAACGTGGATGATAAAAATAACGAACGTGGATGACATAACCAACGAACAGAGGATGACATAAAAAAAAAATGTGGACGACATAGCCAATGAACGAGGATGACACAAACAACGTGGATGATACAAACAATGAACACGGATGACACAAATAACAAATGTGGATGACACAAACAACGAACGAGGATGACACAAACAACGAACGTGAATGATACAAACAATGAAAATGGATGACACAAACAACGAACGTGTACGACACAAATAATCTACATGGATGATACAAACAACAAACACGGATGACACAAATAAAAAACGTGGATGACACAAACAATGAACGTGGACGACACAAACAACGAAAGTGTATGACACAAACAACGAACGTGGATGATATAACCAACGAATACAGATGACACAAACAACGAATGTGGATGACATAAACAATGAATGTGGATGACACAAACAACGAACGTGGATGACACAAACAACAAATGTGGACGACACTAACAACAAATGTGGACGACACTAACAACAAACGTGGACGATACAAGCAACGAACACGGATGACACAAACAAGGAATGTGGATGACACAAACAACGAATGTGTATGACACAAACAACGAACGTGGACGACACAAACAACGAACCCAGATGACACAAACAACGAACACGGATGACACAAACATCAACAACATTAGGAGCATGGATAGTGATATCCTAGCTCCTCATACAATATATATCAGGGACATAAAAAATTGCAATCTTAAATAAATTTAAGCAGTCATGAAACTTCTATCAGCTTATATTTCTACTTAACTACATCAACATTGTAAATCTTTCTACTGATAGTAAAATACATTGCCAAGAATTATCTTTTATGATAGGTGTTGTACACTTATAAATTAATTACTGGGTACAATATTAAATAACACTACTTAAGCTGTAAATTTAACATCAAAGAAACACAAGTATCAAAAATTCTTCTCATTTCTTTCTACCGTTAGGAGGCGCTATATGGGTTTCCTGCATCAGCAGAAAGGCAAATTAATGTACAATTAGGGGGCTCTATAGGTTAAACAACAATAACTCCCTCACTCATACTGTACATATAAGAAATTAGTTCTATGGTCTGACAGTGTGACCATATACCAGTAAAAATGACAAATACATTTATGAATTCTGCTATTAAATCAAATCCTAGAATCAAGAAATCAGGGCAGTTGGGAATGTTAATAGTACAAGCATTTTTTTTCCTTTTATAATCTTGCAGGCATCACAAATAATATTACTTGTACATAATTTCTACAAATATATGTACAATATTGATATGATATTGACCTCTAAAAAAATATGACCTGTTTTTACAACAAACATCGACCTCCAAAAAATATGACCCGTTTTCTTGTACAACAAATATCGACCTCCAAAAAATATGACCCATTTTCTTGTACAACAAAAATCGACCTCCGAAAATATGAACCGTTTTCTTGTACAACAAATATTGACCTCCAAAAAATATGACCCATTTTCTTGTTCAACAAATATCGATGGATTAATCATAGTATCAGTAAAAGTACAATCATTAAATTTGTAGGTACAACATAAATTCATTAATAGACCAATATTTTTGTTTGCTTTCTTTGCCAATTATACTAATTAACATAGCAGGCTGTTACAATCTTGTAGGAATCAATTTAACCCCTGATAAAACCTAACATAGTAATTATCCATTAATCCTGAATGTGTCAATCATGATTTTAATTAAGTGTTTAACTAATTGATCTACCAACCATACATATTCAACAAATCTTCACACACGTAATCACCTTTATCTTCTCTAACTGTACACGTGTACATTACAAGAAAGTTTGCTTGTATGTTTTTTTATTTGTTTTTATAACATTTAATCAACACCTTGGGAAACTACAAAGTTGATATTTCATTTTGACAATTTATATCAAGTTAAAATAAATGTCAAGGTAAGATGAGAATATTTAAATGTCAAGGTAAGATGAGAATATTTAAATGTCAAGGTAAGATGAGAATATTTAAATGTCAAGGTAAGATGACAATATTTAAATGTCACTGAAAGATGAGAATATTTAAATGTCAGGTAAGATGAAAATATTTAAATGTCAAGGTACAGCACGCACAGCGCGTTTTAGCAAGAAATCACCCTGGTCTGTGTTTTTTCGCGGTGAAATGTCGGTGATGTGTCATAAAATCACCGTAAAATGTCGGTGAAATCACGGTGAAAATTTCAAGGCGAAAATATACAAATTAGGGCCTAAATGTCGGTGAAATACTTTAATTGTCGGTGACAATACCACGGCGAAAATCGTACGTGTATAATGTAAGACATAATTTTTTCCGGTTGAAAATTTATCCGGTGGAAAGAATTTAATATTAAATTTTATGTTACAGTAAATATTTTATAATAAAATACTTTCCATTCCTATAAAAAAAATATCCTAGTGTACAATAAACAGGTACACCAGAGCTTATGCTATATGTTGTAATGAACCCGAATCAAAATATTTAAAGCTTTTGTATTCGTATTTCGTATTCGTATAATATTATATCCCACGCTGATTATTAAATCATGAGACGCATCAGTAATATTAGTTTCCGACGATTAATGATAAATCCCATTTGATATCGTATAATTAAATTTATGCATTTTGTTCAATAAAATATTTCAATTGAATGATAAATCACCTGAACCATCAAATGAGATAATCCGGATAAAATTTTATACTAAGGGTGCATTTTTTTCTAACAAAATTTGGCAAATGTTGTGTGTCGTTTGTTAAATGCTCAAAAGTAGAAACAAATACATCATTTAATCAGAGTTTACTGACCCTGTTTGACCTGATAATATGTATACACATGTTGTTGGTAAATAAACTAATCTCTTCTTTTGTTAGATTCCATCTTTGTTTTGGCGGGAAAATTCCACGTGTCTATAATTGATTCAATGTTGAGATTAGAAACAAATGCAAGAAACGATAAACGACAAACTGTAGACACACATTTAGCGATTGCATAGTTTGTCAATGTTTGTGCAAATTTACAAACGTATGTTAGAAAAAAATGCTCTCAACGCGTACGCGCGTAGTCGTTTGTATCGTTTGTGTTAGAAAAAAAATTCACCCTAAGGTACATTTTGTATGTAATATTATGGCAGATGCTGATTATTAAATCACGAGACGCATCTATAATATTATTTCCGACGCTCACTGATAAATACTTTTTTAATTAAATGTTTTTTTTACTATTTCGTACTGTATATTTCAATTTCAGTGAGTTAAACATGCAACGTCAGATGACGGTACCCAAATTGTGCACATTGTATTTGATTGACTGTTACGAACATGAAAAGATATAATCTTCAATTTTGCGATATGATTATTTGTGTTAGTACAAACGTGAATTGCAAAAACAATTTTGAGACATTGATGAACCTTCTTTTGCAATATATACGACAGCTTAGATTTGTAAAAAAAAAAAACTGCTACAAACTGCGTGATTTGTATAGTTTTGATGCGAGTTTCCGATGTGACGTATACATCTGGTACTCGAGACAAAAAGGGGATGAAAAAAATTATTTATGCGGAAATTGCGGTCTATAAAAATACTTTAAATAAATAATCTGAATTATTGCAATTATATAGTCTCTTATACAATATTGTCTCTCCGTCGTATCTGCTGTACATTGACTTAAATGTCTATATCCAAGTTGTAGGCATGGTTAACCGGGTAGGGGGGGGATCACTGGAATAAGTCACAAAATCAACAGGATTTGATTGATTTTTGGTGTTTAAACGCCACTATCAACAATATTTCAGCTATATCATGGCGACCAGTTTTAGTGGTGGAGGAAGCCGGAGTACCCGGAGAGAACCACCGACCATGGGCAAGCAACTGGTAAACTTTATCACTTGCGGCTGCGAGTCGAGTGCACCCTTTTTGTAATTTACAAAGCCTGGCGCGAACCCATGTACGCCGTATTGGTGATATGCTTGTATGAGTTGTTAGATCCAACGACCTAACTCATTGAGCCACACCTTGGGATCAACAGGAAAAAATCGCATGAATAAAGGTCAAAAGAAAAAGAAACAAACATTTAATTCAGTATCGTGACATTACATTTTAATGTATACTTAAATAAGTTTTACTGTGTTTCGACTGACGGACAAACGACCATTGTTTTGTGCTTTGGCTTTGAATAAATTTATGTGTATATACGTTTCATCAATAATAAATAAAAAAAATTTTTTTACTTTAAATAATTGTTTCACGCGGACTACGACAGGTATCCCGTGCCTCATGCAGGATATCTTAGTAGTATTTAACAAACTTGCCGAAAAGAAGGGAAACTATATATTATGACGAAATGGCTTCTTGTTGGACCATGGAGTAAAAAAATTAATGGCTAAGTAATTAGACATGTATTCAATATAGAATATTGAATAAAAAGCATGATTGGGTAAATAATTAGACACACATGCAACATGTATAGAACACGTATCTGAACAGTTTTTGATTGATCTTAATTGGCTTTGATTACAATTAGCTATCACCCACTTTGAAGCCACAAATCAACTCAAAAAAATAATACAATCCAAGCTTATAAATGGTAATGATACGTTTGCAAATTGTTTTCTTAACAAAATTGATTAAAACAAAAGCAAATATCAAAATTAAAGAACGAAAATATGATGACAGCTTGCACACCTGAAAAGGAAAATAATTATGAATGAATCACTCATATTATCAAAAATGACAGTTATACAAATCTCAAGAACATACATTTTTGTACAAATGTACAAATAAAGGTTAATATCCCATATCTTTATTTCGCGGCATTTAATCATCGATGTCTGTGTTTTGGCGGCGTTTTATAGTAAATCACCGAAAACACCGTGTTCGATTTTTCTCAGACATTTCGCGGTGTTAACAAATTTTCAAATTTCACCGACATTTTCGTGATTTCACCGACATCTGCCCACAGTGATTTCTTGCTAAATCGGGTCGTTCGTGCTGTAAGAGGAGGTCATGGTAAGATGACAATATTTAATTGTCAAGGTAAGATGAGGTCAAGGTAAGATGACAATATTTAAATGTCAAGGTAAGATGACAATATTTAAATGGCACTGAAAGATGAGAATATTTAAATGTCAGGTAAGATGAGAATATTTAAATGTCAAGGAAAGATGAGAATATTTAAATGTCAAGGTAAGATGAGAATATTTAAATGTCACTGTACAATGAGAATATTTAAATGTCAGGTAAGATGAAAATATTTAAATGTGATGGCAAGATGAGAATATTTAAATGTCAAGGAAAGATGAGAATATTTAAGTGACAAGGTAAGATGACAATATTTAAATGTCAAGGAGAAGATGAGAATATTTAAATGTCAAGGAAAGATGAGAATATTTAAGCATATATTGTAACATTTAATTGATTGGTCGGTGTTCAGTGCAAACATTAACCAAAAGTTGGACATGGATGTTCACATACATACTCATGAAGAACAACCCAATACTTCACCATCAATTTCGTAGGGGCAAACTAAAAGACTTCTTTGTTACACAGACTTGATTTTACGTAGCCAACAAATAAAGCGGAAATCAGCAAGCGGAAGTATTGAATATACTATAAAAATAGGAATCGTAACGGTAAAAACGGTAAAATCCGGAATAAAAAAAGCGGAATTCCGATTTAAAATGGAAAAAAATCAGGTCTGGTTACACATTTTTTTCCAATTCTACATTTTAAATGAAGACACGATATGAGAAGGGCTTCATCCTTAACCAGTTTTACTCTAAAATCACAACTGATAGAAGAAATCTACTCAAATACTACCTAATCTCTTGTCACAATCGTTTCAAAGAAAACAAAAATTGTGTTTATCTTCCAAATTGTAAAATTTCAGAATTCAAGACACTTTTCTATAAAAAAAAAAAAAAAAAAAGCAAATTTTTTAAATTCTATTACATAACCCATACGTTCATATCTGTACACTAATTTTTACACATTTTAAATCACAATAAAATAAGCTAGCTTTGTACTAGAAGTTCAAATTAAACTACAAATTACAGCTAAAAACAAAATATCTTTGCTGAATTTCTGGCATGTGGATTGTGTTATTGACAGACCAATGTTTATGAAGAACCTCACTGGACAATTAAAAACAATGCACCATCAAATCAAACATTGGGCTAGCCCTAATGCTAACATGGAAACCATAATAGATACAAAATGTCGCATGCCAGTACTACTAGAAATCAACAAATCTATTTATTTTCTGCTGCATTCTTGGCAGAGCATTAAATTATGATGTTTAAGAGGATTGTAAAACATATATCCCCCCAGTACATGATTATAAAGTAATCATTTGTAGCTATTAAGACTCAGTACTAAAAGGTCACCTACATGTATCACACAAACATGTGTAATTAACCCATTTATATAATTAGAATGTTAGCTTTTAACTCCAAGAGATTTCTTTTCAATTATATAATTTCAGGATTCAAGACCCAGGTTAAAACAGATTTTCATTTCACAATCTGATATGCAATGCCACTTAACTGAGTTTTTTTTTTTTCAAAATGGGTGCAAATTTAATGAGCTGGTAGATATTGATTAGTAGCAGTATTTGTGTCCTTATTTGAACTCACATAAGGCCATAATTAAAAATATGTTTGTTTGCACGAACACAGCCGATCAGAAAAAACAAGCCCAACCCCAATATTTTTTTTGCCAAAAAAATCGTAACTTTTTTTTGTACTTCCGGTCCGTCGGTCAATTTGTTTTTAAAATTCTATATCATACCGATGTTTGAATAGTAAACGGTTTAGTGATCTAGTTCTTCATTCGACTTCACTGTGGTTATCTAGTCATTATTCAGATGTCCGTGAAATGGCAGACTACACAATCGCGTCGTGTATCAATATTAAAATGGGAAACAAAGTGAGGAATATTGTGTCAGACAGGTTATTTCGTTTCAACAACAAACTAACATGGAAAAGGTTTTCGATGAAGTCGTATATCCAGAGGAATAGACATTGAAAAAAATGTGGCCGATACTGCCTCTGACAAAACTGCCTACAGTACTGATCACCAAACCAAACCAAAGTCGTACAGGAATTTGATCGCCAATTGAAATTTGTCACCTTTACCGTTCACAGAGACCCGAAATATGAGGATGTCAATAATAATATACATGATAACATCCACCGCCGCCACTAAAGAGTGCTTTTGAAGTGCTAATGACAAGACAAAATCCGTGCAATAAAGTCCCTATAGAATTTAGTGAGGAAGCACCAAGGTTTACAGGTGAGGTTTTTTTTGTTAGGATTTTGTAAACAGATTGTGTAAAGCTTCATGTCACTAATAAATGAAGTTTGCCCACAAACTTTCTCTATTTTTTTCTATTTTTTGACCTGGGAATTCGGGAAAGGAGGCTAATGAGAAATATGTGTTTACCAGGGGAAGTGCTGCCAATTTTTTTTTTTCTTGGAACAAATTTGAAAATTGTAAACAATAAGGCACATCATATAATCTACCATGTTAGACATCACTCAATATTCCATGGCTCTATATATCTATATCATATGCATCGTGCATTTGACACCAGTCTGCTTAAACCAGGGGCGGATCCAGGATTTCAAGTTAGGGGGGGTGCATTTAAAATTATCGCGCCGAGTATAACCGTAACATTCATAACCAGAAATAGTTCCAGATTACTGCGCATCCGAATTTCTGCAGTAGTAACCCAGTATTGGTTTCCGGTGCGTCATTTCCGGTTCAAGGAATTTAATCCATTAGTGATATGGATCTGGAATCAAAATATTGCTATTTCTACCATACATTTAGTTGGGACTATGATTAACTTTCTAGTTTTAAACACATCAGAGATGACAATTTACCCATATCATAGTCTCTCCTAATATTTTCCCCAAAAGCAGCATAAAAATGTTAATGTAGAGATAATTCACTATTTGCTAGATATTAAATCTTATGATAAAGAAAAAGCTTTTGAAGAAAGCTTTTAAATTGTAGAAAACCATGATTTCTACACCAACACTAACAGACCTGAAACATTTAATGGTCGTAAAAGAAATTAAAAATCAATTATGCATTAAGTACCTAAAACCTCAACCAATTTGAAATTTCAATTTTCACTTTGGAAAGTAATTTTGAAATTGTTGATACTTCTCTTTTCAATTGAACTACATGTAGGCAGTACTAAAATTTGGCAATTAAATATTACACAAAAGACGAAGGTACATTTTTACACTTAATTGTCACATGGTTTTTTAAATTTGTATCAATTTCATTTAAACTTTTTTATACTTTAATACATTTAAGAATTCAATACTAAATCTAAACCAAAACTTTTCTCATTTTCTTTTCCATCAATAAATGTCTATTTTCCTTCTTTTTTTTTTAATAATGACAGGTATTGAATAAAAACAAATTAAATTTTCTGACAATTTCATACATGTACTGACTGAATTAACAACCCAAGTCTGAATTTCAAAATATGCAGTATCAAATTTCTCTGTCCTCTGCAGCTGCTATATCTCCAGGTCATACATGTACATGTATTCTTTTGATAACGACAGAAAGGGAGATTGGTCCCCTTAAGAGGGAGGTTTTGGGAGATTAGCCCCCTTAAGAGGGAGGTTTGAGGGATGTTTTGGGAGATTAGCCCCCTTAAGAGGGAGGTTTTTTTTTGCATACTAATTTCTCAAAAACCTGTACATATTTACAAAAGTCAATTATTTTCAGTCTGCAAATCATTACTTATGGTGTAACAAACTACTGACATTAGTTAAATACCTTTTTCACCAAGAGGAGTGATAAGTCTATCACAGTGATTTATCATGTCATGCCTCTGACTACAGTATCATGTTCACCAAGAGGAG
>MJUT01026509.1:825629-837983 GCA_002080005.1 Gigantidas platifrons
ATATTACTACCATCCTGATTCCTGTATCTTCTCACATACATTATATATTACTACCATCCTGATTCCTGTATCTTAACATATACATTATATATTACTACCCTGCCTTCAGGGATTTTAGATAGTAAATAATTAAAAAACTATTAACCTCATCATAGAAAAATGTCAATAATAATATGTGTATAGTTAACTAGCAACTGTACATGGTCATTATAGAGTCAAAAGGTCAACTCTGACCCTAAATAAAAATAACCTTACTGAAACCAACTATACTGTACATATAGAAATAAACATGTTATAATTATGTCCCACAAACAAGAAGTGGGCTGTTCCGCCACTGTTTTATAGTCTCATTTACATTAAAGACACATAAAAAATAGTTATATGAATAAAAAGGTGACTTTTATGATGGGGCAAATTCATTTACTCCCATTATTTTTTGTTATGCAGTCATGCATGACAATGTTTTGTTAGATTATGGGCAAATTTTGTCCAGAATATTGTATATACATATATTGATAATCTGAATGGAAATTTTCTTTTAGTTACAATAGCTTCATGTAAAAATTATGTACAAATATGACGTGCCTGTAAGCAGGAATGAAATGTAGGTAGAATTTGATTACCATCTGACAGGACTTTCAATATTTTTCAAGTGTACCAGTACTTCACTATTTACAGGGGGTACGTTAAAAAAATTTGAATAATTTTCATGAATATCTATATACAACACTCAGGAGGTACCAAAGACCATTTTAGGCAGGTAAAAGTACCAGGTACCACTCCTTATCTGATCTGATCAAGAATCATTCATGATGAAACAAAATTAATACTCACGAATTAATAAATTCAAAACACCACCTTCTGAGGAAATTATATGTTTAATTCACCATTCACTCTGCCAGTTATAACACAGGCACTAGACGCTTTGTCAATATGAATATAACATAAGCAATGGGCAGAAAATAGTGTCCAATATATATAATATATACAAGGCTTCCAATGCCAAATTCGGTCAAAATGTAAACAAAGCGGTTTATTTTTTGCACGCCTATTATATATATTGGACACTATTTTCTGCCCATTGCTTATGTTATATTCATATTGACAAAACGTCTAGTGCCTGTGGTTATAACAACCTCCTCCTTTAACTGGGTACTGGTGAAAGTTCCCACAGCTCAAACTCACTGAGCTGGTCATCGCTCGAGTGGAGGATTGGGGAGGGGAGCCCTCTCAATGGTGGTTGTCAGGTTATAATACGGAAGGGCATGACACTAGACTATAGTGGTAACCAGGGCTCACCACACATACGATAGTAAAAACATGGTGACTTGACTTCTCTCTCTCTTGACATAAGGGCGAAGTGAGGGAAAGTCTGGGAGACTTTCGAAAATCAATCCAAATTTTAACGTTTCCTTCCCCACTATACTGCATGTTCCCCTACCTTTCACAAAATGAACGTGCTGCACAAATGATCTTAAAAAAGATGCAATTAATGAGTTTGGAATAAAATATTGAACATCAAACATGGGAGCTCCTTTTATGTGAATATTGAAGAAAAAGTATGATTATTGGTGAAAAAAATACGAACTTGAAAAGACTGACAAGGGCAACTAAAACTTCGCTTTTTGACAGAAATTGGGCAATTTCATTGAAACCAAGGCGAAGAAGTCGCCCACTTCGCCTGGTTTGGTGGGCCCTGGTAACAAAACGTGTTTCAAGAGCTCCCTGCATGCTAAGAACCTCTTTTCTAGATTTCATAAAGGAGTAGACACATTGTACATTGTAACTACTACAAAACACTAAATTTTTTCGTCTCTACCCAACTCTCCATTCTTTTTCAGTGGCCATCAAAAGTCATTGAACCGGTTGAGTCATCCTTTCCCTCAATTCTATGTAGTTTTTATATATTATTGAACTCCTTCTCATCCTGAATCTAGCTGAAATACTGCTCACTGGCGATGTGAAGCATCAATCAATCAATCAATCAATCAACCTCCTCCTTTTCAACCCAAATTTGTTTTATTTGAGTAGCAGGTGATAAAACTAAAAGGTTTTTTTTTTAACCTTTGCATGGTTTAAGTGTAATAGACAAACCCCATAGGTTCAAATATTGACTTTTTTATAAATTTTTTCTATTCCTCCCTATCCCATTTTCAATAAAACCATTGCTTCTGTATGGACCTATGTTTGATGAAGAATTTCTTTTGGCAGAAAGAAACCGTATAACTATTTCATGGAAAATTTGTCAAATGTACGTGTGAAATATCATCAATTAATATTAAATATCAGCGTTAGGTGACAAAATCCCACTGAAAGAATTGTCTCCCTTCTACTGCTTACAACACCAGTACAAACTACTATAGAACAATCAAAGATATGACTGCATGGTCACGGTCATCACGATGAGCACCGGTTCTCTGGACCAAGACTGGTAAATTCACTTTTTTTATTTTGAGGACTGCATGGGTTCAATATATATGTACATGTACATTTTGTAGTTCACAGAATTTTGTGTTTAAATGTGAAGTCATAAAAATTCATATATAAAACGTTTCTACAAAGTATTACAATACAAAGATTTTCTATCTTTGGTTGACCTGATCATGAACGAGAATTGAACTAACGTGATCTACCACACACACACTCACTATATACTGATGGAGGAAACCAATGATCAGCGTACCCAGAGAAAACCACACCGACCTGCGTCAAATCCATGACAAACAGTGTACGACATTAAATTGTATTAAAGTTTGTACAATATATATGTTTATGCACTAAAAAGAATAAATCTTCCCTTTTACATGTTTGTATATAAATAATATGTTATTGATAAACAAAAAAAAACATGTACTTCATTGAAAACAGCTGGGAGTCATCATACAATATAAGGTATTCAAAGAATGTCAAAATCAATAAATTGTAAGAGCAACAATAATCCTTCATAATCATACAGAAATTTTCAATCAATTTTTTTTACAATCGGATGAAGCCATTTAAAAAGAAATTTCTCTTTCATTACTGTGTAATATAAGCTGTGTATTGGTGGTTCTTAAAATTTTATCCACAAGTCTAAAAATAGACTAAAATCAATATTTGTTCTCCACTAGATTAGGTTTCAAAAGATGTTCACTAAGATTTGTTTGTTTACAAAAAGGTTTTTATTATGAATCAAAAGGTGTTATAGAATTAATTAGCAAGTTCCTATAAAGCCTGAAAATCAATTAACTAAATTAAATAACAAAAAATGTTATTATGAGATCAGCAAAGAATATTATGGTGAAATTTTAAACCTTGTATAATTAATTTAATGTTTACATTTAAAGGTCACTGGTTTCTTTTACAAAGGGCATGGGTACCCAATACAAGTTCTCTCTTTGACGCCCAATTTATTACTGTAATAATTATATATGTTACACAATCTTATAATGTAGAGAATTGGGCTCATAATATTTATACAAATGTACATGTATAAAGTCTATTTTAGTAATGAAAACAAAAGTTAACATTAATACCTGTCTAATGTGACCTTCCAAGGTAATACTGAAATAAGCTCACATTAGACAGGTGGTCTCTAAATACAGGTTTAATTAATATGAATTTCATTGTGAAGAGAAATCAAAATTGATGTCTCTTGTGATTGTCAGTCATACTTGTTTTTGATAGTCAGTCATACCTGTTTTTGATTATCAGTCATACTTGTTTTTGATTGTCAGTCGTACTTAGCTTGTTTTTGATTGTCAGTCATACATGTACTTGTTTTTGATTGTCAGTCATATTTGTTTTTGATTTTCAGTCATACCTGTCAATCAATAAAATTCTTGATTGTATAGTCAAACCTGTTTACGATGATGAGCATTTGTCTTTTACAAAAATGTATATCCAGAATCAAATTCAGGGCTTACATTAAAGGGTAGTTCGGGCTAAGAAGTCACCTTGTGAAGGTTGGCTTCGCTTTCTCGTTGGTCAAAAGCGAAGTTCAAGTCTCCTTGTAATTTTGAAGAGCCACCTGTGTATTTTCTCCATGTGTCATTTATGAAAATGTTGATATTGTATTTATTGAAATATATTGTATCCGTTAAGTACAAATGTATTTTGAAAGTGATTTTCTTGAAAAGTATTACCATTTAAACAAAACTTTAATTTCGTTCATTAGAGCTTAGACCACACCAAATTTATGTCTTGTTCGACCGGATCGCCGCTCTGATTTTTGCCAATTTCATATTTTTTTATTTTTTCTAAATCCAGAAAAAATCATTTCGTTCATTAAAGCTTAGGCCACACCAAATTGATGTCTTCTTCGACGGGATCGCCGCTCTAAATTTTGCCAATTTCATTTTTTTTTTCCCCTAAATCAGGAAAAAATCATTTCCGGTCCGGTATTTTCCGTATATTTTGTTGGTGGTAAACATTTCCGGTTCGTTTTTTTCTATGTGACGCCTTGTAATAAAATGTTAAAATGTTAAAATCCCGATTTCTTTTGATATCCCCTATAATGTAAGACTGTTGGTATCTTGTAATAAATCAAAAGGATCATTCATAGGCAGAGTATCGATACAATACATTTGTATCTTAATTCTCATAACCAGTGTAATAACATGCACAGTACAATTATTTACGGAAAAGGAAGAAACGAAAGTTTCATCCAAGTACGGGAAATTCGGGACAAAAACAGAAAAAACTAAATAAAAACATTGAACAGCAACACAGACCCCTACAAAAACTGGGTGAACTTGGGTGTTTCAGACTGGTTAGCAGTTCCTGCTTCGTGTACAACACCCGGCCATGTTGTTCATCGTCAACGAAATGTATATAGAATACAGTGGTTTCTATTTAAAAGGAGGATACACATTATAATTTTGCACAATATTTTCAAGATATCATATACAAAATGTACTGGACACAAGGTTCCAATCAAAACTAGTTCCTTTTGCGGAAAAAACAATTTCGCTTCATCATTTTCATAAAAAATAAAAATGAAAAATTTCGCTCACCGCCTCACTATTTTTGTCTGGAAAATCCGAAGAACAAGAAATTGTTTTGGTGTGGCCTTATGTTTATTGCTTATATATGCCCGACTTAAAGGGGCATTAGCTACGATTTTGACCAAAAAAATTATATATTTTGGAAATTGGTATATAGCTTTAAAATGATGAAATAAAGGTAAATATTTCACATTAAACAGCTTATCGAACCACTTTCCGCCTTTTGAGAACGAAAATTACCATCGATTACTTATTTGCTTGCAAGCAAATAATTTGACCTCGCTTTTTCCATATGCAATTGACCTTACTAGTGACAGGTAAAAACGAATAATTTGTATTTTGTCACTTATTACATGCCAACTTCAGGGCTCACCAAACCAGGCGACTTGGGCGACAAAGTTGCCTTCACGGCTCTGAAGTCGCTCCAACTCGGCCCAAAAGCGAAATTTCAGTCACCCTGTAATTTTGAGACGTCGACTATAAATTTTCAATAATCATACTTTTTCTTCAATATTCACGTAAAAGAAGCTCCCATGTTCCTGAAATATGACCCATACAGGGCTTGATGTTCAATATTTTATTCCAAACTCGTTAATTACATCCTTTTTAAGAGCGTTGTGCAGCACACGTTCGTTTTGTGAAAGGTAGGTGAACATGCGGTAGTGGGGAAAGAAACGTTAAAATCAGGATCGATTTTCCCTCACTTCGCCCTTAAGTCAACTGAGAGAGAAGTTAAGTCGCCCTGTTTTTACTATGTGTGGTGAGCCCTGCAACTTGCATGGTTCTTTGTCACCGAAATTAACACCGACTAAAAGCAGATTCACAAAAAATAAGAAATTAGTGTATTGTTGTACTGATTTAACGACGATTCGACAAACTCCGTAAACAATGTCAATAATTAATAAGATGACGTCCATTTCTTGATCGATCTCAAAACATGAGCAGTTACACGTTTTTCCCTGATGCACATACATTTCATAACATTTATAAGTTACAAAAACACGTTTTATTAAGGCATCAATCATATCTGATAGTTTGGCAGATAATGCCCCTTTAAAATAAAACTATCTGACTTTTCTTTATAAACAAACAACAATGGCGCCACTTGGAAAGGGGAAGCAATCTGGTCCTGTACTACTGGAAATGTTGACCGAACTTTTTGTCCGAAGCTACTTTCAACAAAACAAACTTTTGATTTTTTGTTCTCCTTTCTGTGACAAAATCATTAAGTTCTCATTATCTAATATGTTCATATATGTGAAGGTTGGCAATTCAAGATTCGTTGAAATGCACGGGGACCCTTCAGATTTTTAGTGCTCCGCATTGGTACATGTACATTTGTACATGGTTTTTTTTGTATTTTATACTCGACACCTGGTTAATATTACGATCTATCGAACTATTTATTTACATACAGATATGTGTAAAGTAATGCCTATGCAATTAAGAAATAGAATTTGAACTACAGTAGCTTTATTCCATTGTTGCAATCTGATTTGAGGTCTGGCAAATAATAATTACAGCCTTTACTTTCTTCTGTTTTAGACTGACAGGGTCAATAATATATGTTTGAGCTACATGTATATATAGTTGGACTGTTGAGCAAATTATTCGTATGAAGACCCACGACAGCCGGAAGTGAAAATTTGGCAATAAATGTGTGAAAATCTATAAATTCTGGAGAACTGAGCTATCGCATGCACAAAACAAAAACAGGGGCAAAAAGATGCGTCTTTTAGGAATGGATACATGACCTAGTTTGAATGACATAATGGAAATAAGGTGCAATAAATGTACTCGAAGCGAGCAGGGGTACGATTTTTAAGCCTGCAGAGTTGCATGCCTTGTTGATTATTAGTACATGTACATACATTTTTTGTATATAGGGTCGACACTTGCTATTTGATATTAACATAAGATTATATGAATATTGACACGAATAAGTTAAAATAAGGAAAAAGAGATGAAATAATAAAGAAATAAAGAAATCTTATTGAAAATAAATTTGCAAACAGAAAGTTAGCACAAATACATTTGTATATACATTAGAATATTATGCTTTTATGGGTTGTCTCCCCCTTGACCTTCAGAGTCACAGTGTGTCTCCAAAACTTTTTCTTTATTTTTTTCTTTTTTTATTTTTTGTATTGTCTTAATATGTCTTCAAATTACATTTAATTATTACAAAATTAATTTGTAAATGATTATTCTGCCCAGTACTGGGCTCCATGATTGGAAAATAAAATATCTTGTATCTTGTACTTTTTCTTGGCCCAAACATAAACTTTTTCTTGGCCCAAATGATATATATGTCGTTTGGACCAAACGTTAGATGCGAATTGATATTTAGGTCTTGGATCGATTTTTTTATGCTTTCAGTGGAACTGAGGACAGTGGACTCTCAAACTAATAAACCAGTTCCTTCAATTTATATATATTTTTTTTTAATTTTTATATTGTACATGTTTTTTGTCACAAGCTGCATTGCGCTTGATAAAACATGACAATAAAATCAATTAAAAAAAAAGTTATAAAAATCGTTTTTCTACAATTTAATTAATATAACAACCATTTAATACTCTTAAAAAAATCTTATTTGAAAATTGACTAATTTATATAGATCTACAATGTACATATTTTGTACAATGTACATTTTGTATATAAAACAAGTCTATGAAATAAATTAAATATTCAATGAAATTTCATAAAATAATATGAGAAAAGTATGCAATAAATTTATTTGTTTATTTATTTATTTGTATGACAAACTTTTGGATTCCTGTGGGAATTTTAATTCAATATTGACCTATTTGGAAAACTACAGTATTGTTTTCAGGTCAACAATTTAATTCTACGTCTCTAAATCTATATGTATATATAGTAATGCATGATAAATATATAATCAATTTAAAATATTTGGCTTTCATTTTAAATGACTAAAATGTAAATATTGTTGTTGTTATTGATCACTTACCAACTCGTATTAAACCAACACTGCTATATATCCCCAAAGCAAAAAGCAGAATGTACAGCGTATGCATTGTCCTGGTGTACTGTTAGACCTCACATTGGTCCGGCTGGTCATTCACCAATCACACTTTGTAATAATTCTACCAATTCAATCGTCCAAGTTCAATACTCAAGTGCTTGACCTATTTAATCTGGGAAGAAAAAATGGCGCTGATCAGCAAAATAAAGATACTTGTTTATATGTTTATGTTAATGTAAAAACTGTGAAAACGAAAAAAAAACGAATGACATTTCACATCACTTTCTTATTTAATGTATGTCATAGTAATTTGATAACGTTGTACACCAATCTGTTTGTCTTGTAAGTAAACAAGCTCCGTTGACCTTACATCTTTCTTTAGCCAGGCTTTTGCCCTGGTAGTGGTACATTACGAGGTCACAAGCTGAACAAATTTGGCCCACTTCCAATCACCTACCACCTAAATATAATTGACGTACATTGTATATATATAACTGTAGTTCTGTTATAATTCTTAATCATGTCATTAAATTGACCACTAATTAGTATTTCTACATGTTTGTATTATGATTACGTGTTTGTGTATTACAACTTACATGTGATGAGAATAAAAACACAAAAGTTCCCATACCACATTTGTTAATAATTTTAATTTATTCCAAATTAAATGAAATATTTCACAAATATTAAAAAGAATACAGTTCACAAATTAAATTGACATATATCCTCGATAAATATCATAAACACAACCACAAATTTCCCACCAAAAAAAATCTCCGTGTGTATTGAATGTTGTTTTTACTTTACATGTAATTGACACATTTCCCTATAAGGAAGACCTACGTCACAAGCACCTGCTGAAAGCGCCACCTGGTATTAATATTCTATGTATATTAAATGAAAATACGTCGATACCCGATTTACAAATGTAATTGATGTCCAATAAATAGGTCATTCTCATGTTTAAAAGGGTAGATTATATAGAATTAACATTTGTTTTTCAAGACGATCAATAGAAATAATCAGAGAAAAGATATGTATAAATATTGATCATTTGACAGAACTGTGGTATATTGACAAGGCACAACCTTGGAGTTTTTTACACTGTTTTTTAGTTGTAGAACTGTTGCTATTAATGGTCTTTTTTTTTCTCTTTATCGTACGATTACCTCTCTGAAACAAATTATGTGAACCAAAGGCCCCACGAGCTGGCGCACGCACGTGTGAGTGTGTACACCGCTTTGTTTGACATCACCCGGGTTAACGCGTTATCGTGAAATCAGTACTTATCATTGACGCGGTTGTAAACATTGGCCAACGTGAAGACTCTTTTTTTCTTCATTCCAGAAGCTATAAAAAAAATACTGGGGTCCAGATTTGTTTAAATCGGCGGAAAACTTTTTTTTTTTTAAGTCTGGTACAACGATAAAATGTAACCTTTGACACGATTAAATAATAAATTTGTTATCGGATAAACCGGTTGTAGTTATCGTTAACAGAAACCCTGAAATTAATATTTACACCTAAATATGTCATGTGTGACTATCAAAAAAGTGTTATACTTGCGAACCATTGATTTTTTCATATTTTCTAGGGAAAAAGTACATGTATACATCTGCTTGAAATGCTGATACAAATAAAAATAGCTACCAACTTCAAATCTTTTAACACAGTTTCTGGAGATACCAAAATTGCCCCTTCACGTTGTAAATCAGGATAAAGCTGTAATGAATATTTTTTTCATCTTTAGATATTCGGATTACTATGAAGAGTAAAATGTTCAAAAAGAATTAAGATCTTTGTTTCTCGCCACAGGACAATTAATAAATAATATGAGATATAAATTACTTACATAATTAAGAATTTCCGAGTTTGATTTTTGTCTATTTTAAAGGGGCATTCTCTGCCAAATCGAAAATTTTTGTTACCCATAAAAACTATCAGATATGATTGATGCCTTAATAAAACGTGTTTCTGTAACTTATGAATGTTATGAAATGTACCCGCATCGGGGGAAAAACCTGCTACTTCTCGTGTTTTGAGATCGATCAAGAGATGGACGTCATCTTATTAATTATCGACATTGTTTACGGAGTTTGTCGAATCGTCATTAAATCAGTACAACAATGCACTGATTTCTTATTTTTTTGTGAATCTGCTTTTAGTTGGTGTTAATTACGACCAAAGAACCATGCAAGTTGGCAGTTAATAAGTGACAAAATACAAATTATTCGTTTTTACCTGTCACTAGTAAGGTCAATTGCATACGTAAAAAGCAAGGTCAAATTTTTACTTGCAAGCAAATAGTAATCGATGGTAATTTTCGTTCTCAGAAGGCGGAAAGTGGTTCGATAAACTGTTTAATGTGAAGTATTTACCTTTATTTCATCATTTTAAAGCTATTTACCAGTTTCCATAAGATATAATTTTTTTGTCAAACTCGTAGCTAATGCCCCTTTAAATTACTTGTTTATGTAAAAATGCTCAGAAATTTCATAAATTTGCACGTGTGTAAAAGTACATTTGCACTTGGCCGCCGTCTTCAACAAGCCCAGAAACTCTCAATCTTTATGATAAAGCTGTAGTTGATTCTATAAAAAGGACACCAGTAATGCCAAATTAAGCCAAATATATCTTACCTGACATTTTTAGACACTGTATGAGATATGTATTTCCAGAATAAATTAAAACTACGGATTTCAGAAAACTAATCCAAGGAATTTGTTTTAAGACATGTGTGCTGGTTAGACAAATAAGGGCAAAAATATGGGTCCGTCCCTTTTTCCTCAATATATTTAACAATTAAAACTCACAATTGTCGGGAAGCCAAACTCATCATGGATTTTTTTTTGTAATTAGTCCAAAAATGAAAGTTGTAAAAAGTAAAAAATAGCACAAAAATTCATAAAATTTGATAAAACGGTATAGTATAAAGACATAAGAGCACATTATCAAAATAGAATAGTATTGAATGCATTTGAATGGTAAATTAAACTCAATAATGAGGGGCCCGGGTGGCTCAATGAGTTAGGTCTTTGGATTTAACAGCTCATACAAGCCTATCACCAATACGGCGTGGGTTCGCGCCCGCCTTTGTAAATTACAAAAAAGTACACTCGACTCACAGCCGCAAGTGATAAAGTTTACCAGTTGCTTGCCCGGTACTCCGGCTTCCTCCACCACTAAAACTGGTCGCCATGATATAGCTGAAATATTGTTGAAAGTGGCGTTAAAACACAAAAAAAAATAAAACAAAAATATCAATAATCTCGAAATTTTATAAATTATATAACAACATAGCAGTTTTTCCTTGATTTTGCCATTTCATTTAATGTCCATTTTCCGATATCTCTTATATGTTCGGTAATTTTGTTATTACTTTTATATACTACAGCAGCAGACATCCTAAAGTAGATAATATACATATCTTATGGTGTGGTCTAGAACTGACCACAAGGGAAATCATGCCTAGTAACGTTTCTGATTTTTCATACTTTTTAGATACGGATGTCAGTGAACAAGAACACGAACATGACACAGTCGACGGGTCTTTTTAGACGTGTCGTCGCAGGAACCTGTTGACGATGACCACAACCAAAAACAGCCAGATGTGTTCCAGTGTAGTATTTGTGATATGAAATATGATCACAAATCAAGTCTTAAAAGGCACATGAACAAACACTCAAATGAGCCGTCTTTTACTTGTGGTATTTGTCACCAATATTTTACCACAGAAGAACAATTGCAGTCACATAGAACAAGGTACCATGGAAATCGCTACTTATGCAATGACTGCGGAAAAGACTTTAAGACAAAATCAAATCTTGACAAACACTTAGCCCAAGTACACAAAAAAACTCCAGGAAAATGCTCAACACTTGATCTGTCCATTTGAAGTTTGTGGAAAGGCGTTTTTGGGAAAGCAGCCATACAAATTTCATTTGAACAAACATACAGGAGTCAAACCATATACATGTCCCTTGTAAAAGATGACCATTGATGCAACTGATACACAAAATAAATAAACATGAGAGTTCAACATTAGGAGATCAGAGTATAGTAATTGATATATAAATATGGCGGTCTAACACATAACAATAACAGTAAAAATCATATATAAATGAACGAATTCAGAGGATTACTATGATGAGCTAGTGCAGACCACTACTACATGCTTTTGTCACGGTGCAGCTTGGTACAATTAGTCAGAACACTACTAAAACGCTTATGTTTAACTACATATATATTAGTAATGTGTGATTGGTCGGTTAGGCACCTGTTGATTTTCTTTTCCAAATAATTTAGAAATCATCACCTATAATGAAATCATGCATTCATAACGACATTATTTCCCTTTTTAAGAGTTATTTGTTACACAAC
>MJUT01026509.1:863077-888898 GCA_002080005.1 Gigantidas platifrons
TTTTGTATAACCTTACGTCAGGCGTAGCCATTGTCGAATTCCTACTGTGGTAACATGCTACCTCAGGTGTAACCCCTGTCGAATTGCCACGTGCATCATGCTACTCCAGGCGTAGACCTTGTCGACTTGCAAGTGTGGTATAATGTTACCTCATTGCGTAGCCATTGTCGACTTCATACTGTGGTATCATGTTCCGTCAGACGTAGTCCTTGTCAACTTACTATTGTGATATCTTTTTACGTTAGACGTAGCCCTTGCCGACTTGCTAGTTTGGTATTATATTTCGTCAGGCGTAGCCATTGTCGAATTACCACCCTGAATCATGCTACGCCAGGCGTAGACCTTGTCGACTTGCTACTGTGGTATTATGTTACGTCAAGCGTAGACCTTGTGTACTTGCTACTGTAGTAGCATGTTACGTCAGGCCTAGCCCTTGTCGACTTTCGATTGTGGTATCATGTGATCAATAATGTAGGACCCGAGTGCCTCAATGAGTTAGGTAGTTGGGTTACCTTGTAACTCATACAAGTCCATCACCAATACAGTGTGGGTGAGGGCCCGGCTTTGTAGATTCCAAAAAGGGTGCACTCGACTCGCAGCCGCAAGGATAAAGTTTGTCATTTGCTTGCCTATGGTCGGTTGTTCTCCCCGGGTACTCCGGCCTCTTCCACCACTAAAACTGGTCGCCATGATATAGCTGAAATATTACTGAAAGTGGCGTTAAACGCAAGAAATGAAATCAAATCCAATAATGACAAGATACATAGCATTACAAGGCAGAGTAAGACTAGTTCTTCTTAACGAATATAATGATTAATACTATTACCGCACTGTCTGTGATCATACCGTGTTGCTCATATTTTCAGTAGCGTTCGATTTTGAGCGTCACCTGATGAAGGTTATTCCAGAATCGCGTCGTGCGCACCAAGTTGTTCGTCTTCGTCCGGAGTTTTGTAGGCCCAAAGATACCAGTGGCCCTGGATTGTATATTCTTGCAAGATTGTCCCTTTCTGTTTTTTGTAACCTTTATTTCCATTGCAATTTCAACCCCCCTTTTTTATTAGAATTTTCATGTTCGACTGACCTTGTAGTTAATAGAATAAATAAGAACCCATAGAAAGAAACGTAAATAATTTCGTACAACATAATGTCATCCTTTGTTAATGGGACTATCATATTCTTTTATTAAACATTCAACCGAGTTTCTAACAATTTAAATGTTATTTATAAAGCAACGATCTTGAACTACATTTAAAAATGGTTTTCTTCTGTATATTCTATCAAGCTAAGTTAACACGGGTTGAGTAAATGATCACTAAAATGTTCAATTCATGCGTCACCGTAACTAAATATCAATCTAGTAACCTCTTTCTCATCTCTGGTTTGTAGATATTTCGTCAAAAGACATTGTTTTCACGTTTTTTCAGGTAATGTTTTTATTATAATTTTCATAATAATTTCTCACTTAAACAAGTCAGTTGTTGAGAAATCTATATAATAAAACTGTATTCTTTTACATTTACCAATATGCAGAGACTCCCTAGCTTCACTATGCGACTTAATGTGATAAAGTTTGTCAGTGACTTTTGGCAGGTCGGTGGTTTTCTCTGGGTACTCTGGATTCCTCCACCAATAAACCTGACCCCCACGATATAACTCTGCCCTCACTCTCGTGGATAAGTAGTTTGTATGTGTTTTGCTATCCCCACTCCCCAAATTATTATCCAGCACAATTAAAGCGTGACAAAATACAATTAATATAAATATCTGTATCTAATATACTTAAGACCATGACAACATCTCTTTGGTGCTTGACTATCTCACACACTAAAACCTGGAGTGGACTAGAGTAATGGGCATCACAACACGGAACTCAGAACGTTAAGATACATTGCAGGACAACAAGCTAGTTATCTTGCATACAATGTGGCAATACACATAATATTATTCTTTTGCATTAACTAATAATATTATAGTTAACTCTACCAGTACCACCATATAACCCTCCAAATATAGTTCTCCAAAGTTTCGAATTGTAATATGGAACTGTTCTCTCGGTGTGGCATTAAACAAATATTTTCCGATTTGCCTACCTTTCAAGAGCACCTGAGTTAAGCCCCGGTTTTCAGTGGGGTTCATGTTACTCGATCTATAGATTTATGTGTATGTTTTGTAGATCGTTGTTTGTCCTTTTGTACTTTTACTTATGGTCATTGTGTTGTCTGTTCATCTTCTATATATACGGATTCTGATTACCTCCTTGATATCTTCGGTGTAAAACACCAGAAAAGAAAGTGGTGTACAAAAGTAAATGTGAAGAAAGATAATTACTAAATGTGAATTTCGATTTTAATTCGAGAAATATATTACAGGATATCAACATCATGTCAAGTTCTCCATCTTCCTGTGGTATATGTAATATCCGCCATATGTCTACATCATCAGAAGCTTGGTGTCCAGATTGTGAAGAATGCTTAGAACACCATACTTTAGCGAAACATTGCCGAAATCATACCACAATACCAATATCGGAATACTGGAAATTGTCGTCGCATGTGTTGGAAATTAAAGAACTTTGCAAAGAACACCAAGAAAAGTTCAATGCATACTGCAAAGAACATGAGCGTCCGTGTTGCAGAATTTGCATGCTGGAAAATCATAAAGACTGTAAAAATGTAACTGTTCTTGAAAATGTAATAAAGAATATAAAAACCTCAAATATGTTCAATGAAATCGAACAATTAATTGATGAATTAATTGCAACTATTGGAAAAATATGACAAAATAGAGAGACAAATGCCAGTGCTGTTAAACAGCAGAAAATATTAGTTGAGAATGAAATACGGGAACTGCGGACATAAATTGACAAGCATCTTGACAAGTTACAAGAAAGTCTGATGAAGAAATTGACTGAAAAAGAAAAAGGAATAACAGTAGAAACACGCGGAGTACTGCTAGCGTTAGACGAAAAACAGAAAGAATTGACCGAACACCAGACAAATATAGTCAACATGAAAAAATATGCATCAGATCTACAAACATTTTTAGCCGTAAAGGAAATAGAGAAAGAGGTAGAAACACAAGACAAGTGTTTGCAGTCAATAGTTACCAACGATAGTCTAAGTCAAACCAAACTAGCATGCAAGATAGACAACGATCTGAAGACTATAACCACCAGCATTCAAAAGTTTGGCGAAGTAGTTGTTGCATCAATGCCTTATGAATTGACCCTTATAAGAAAAAAAGATAAGCAAACCCAGATCATGGTGGCTGGCCTACCACCACGTATGTCAGTTGACAATATACAGCTGAAACCGAACCAAAAGATAAACATCAAGAGCAGTTGCATTAGAGGATGTTCTTTACTTCCAGATGGTAGAATGATATTTTCTTGTAACAATGCAGACACTATCAGCTTTATCAACAAAAAAGGAGTAGAATTATTCCAGATAGGTAGAGATAAAACAGGATCATGTACTTTTGATACAGTTTATATTAAGGATAACAATAGCGTTGCTGTATCATCTGGAGGTGTAAGTAATAGATGTATAGCTCTAATAGATATAGAAAATAAAAAGTCATGACAACTATCTCCATGGATACAAACATTTATGGCATGGCGGTGAAAGGTAGAACAATATATTACTCTGCAGCTGATAAAGGACTAAAGATGTTAAACCTTGATGATAAATCTGTAAGTGATATCATCAGCAGCAATAAGTCTAACGTTTATTACGTAGCTACATCTGGTGACAAACTTTACTACACACATTTTAACACAGATACCGTGACATGTTGTAATTTACATGGTACAACACAATGGGAATTCACTGATGAACGTGTTCTACGTGGTTCAGTTGGTATCTCTGTAGACAATGATGGGTTCGTGTATGTCGTCGGTTGTAATTCTAATAACGTCGTTGTTATCTCTCCTGATGGACAACGGCATAAACACCTAGTGTCTTTCAAGCGTGGTGTTTCGTTCCCGAGTGTACTTGATTATGACAAATCTACTAATAGATTGTTAGTTGTAATAGAAAGTAAATCGGCTTTTCTATTTGATGTTACAAGGGGACAGTAGACGAATATTAAAACATTAGACACTAATACATAGAGTGATTTTATTCAAAATAAGTAAATATGACTTATTAATATTATCTATTTAACTTGATATCAAGTTCATATGGTTTTTTATAATATGGATATAGGCTACGGTGTTTAAAACCACATTCAACAATATTTCAGTCATGTCGTGGCGATCAGTGTTACTGGTGGAGGAAATCGGAGAAGACCACTGACCTGCCTCAAGTCACATAATGTTGTATCGTGTAGATAGAGCTAATTTATCTGAATTAAGATTTGATTTAATGATGCATAGTGTTTAACGCCACTTCAAATAACATTTCAATATTGTCGTATTGATCAGCTTGATTGGTGGAGGAAACCGGTGTACCCAGAGTAAAGTACCGACCTGTCGCAAGTCACAGCCAAGCTGATAACTCACAACTTTAATAGTGATATGTACTGATTCCACAAGTAATTGTTAATCAAACTACCATACGATCATGACCATGACGGCCCCTCTGAATTAAGAATATGTGTTTTATGTTTCAATGGATCAATCAAGAAATGTAACTACTTTTATAGAAAGGGGGTTAATTTTTGAAACTTATACACAATTTGGCATTATAATCTAATTTCAATACGTGTTTTCCTCTTTAAAGTTATTGCGACAAGGGCGTCAGGTAGCATTCCAGCAGATTTCGTCTATAAGTTAAACTTATTTGCAATTAATGAAAACATAGATATCACATTTCGTGCGTACGACGCGTTTCTGTAATAACCTTTATCATGTACACTCAAATTCGCTCAAAATATTTCTTGGGAACAATAAAACCAGTGGGGATCACCAGACTAGACAAAATTGGCTAAGATCACATATTCCAGAGAAAGAAAAGAACCCCAGTGTTATTTATACTTACATTATTTAGGAACTGTAAATTTCAGTAAATAATATACCTAATAAACAATTTCAGTGCCGATTCACTGACTACCATGAGCGGATAATACGCTCGGTGACTAATAGTCCACCAACAGAGGTATGGACCCAGTGATAGTAATAATAACACGTTTTTCTTATAACCTTCATAAGATACGCTCAAAATCGAAAAATTGGAAAGCCAAATACTTTAAGGATTTGTGAGCAATAAAGTCAATGGGCCTAAACAGGATAGCCGAAGAGGAAACCCTTGTCGAGTTGCTACTGTGATATGGTACTACTCCAGGCATATCCCTTTTCGTCTTGCTACTATGGTACCATACTACGCCAGGCGTAGTCCTTATTGTCTTGCTAAAGTGGTATCATGTTACGCCAGACGTGGCCCTTGTCGACTTGGTACTATGGTATCATGTTGCGCTAGGCGTAGCCCTTCTCGGCTTATACTTTCATATCAAATTACGCCAGGCGTAGCCCTTGTCATCCTGCTACTGTAGTATCATGTTGCGACATACATGTCGACTTGCTGGTGTGGTTTCATGTTATGCAAGGCATAACCTTTGTCGATTTGCTACTGTGATATCGTGCTACTCCAGGCGTAGTCCTTGTCGTCTTTTTACTGTGATATCATACTACACCAGGCGTTGCCCTTATCGTCTTCCTGACGTGCTATCATGTTATGACAGACGTAGCCCTTGTCGACTTCTTACTACGGTATCATGATACGCAAGGCGTAGCCCTTGCCATCTTATACTTTGATATCAAATTACGCCAGGCGTAGCCCTTGTCGTCTTGCTGCTACCGTATCATGTTACGCCAGGCGTAGTCCTTGCCGTTTTGCTACTGTTGTATCATATTACCACAGGCATAGTCAATGTCTTTTTGCTGCTGTGATATCGTGCTACTCCAGGCGTAGTCCTTGTCGTCTTTTTACTGTGATATCATACTACACCAGGCGTTGCCCTTGTCGTCTTCCTGACGTGCTATCATGTTATGACAGACGTAGCCCTTGTCGACTTCCTACTACGGTATCATGAAACGCAAGGCGTAGCCCTTGCCATCTTATACTTTGATATCAAATTACGCCAGGCGTAGCCCTTGTCGTCTTGCTGCTACCGTATCATGTTACGTCAGGCGTAGTCCTTGCCGTTTTGCTACTGTTGTATCATATTACCACAGGCATAGTCAATGTCTTTTTGCTGCTGTGGTATCATGTTACGCCAGTCATAGCCATTGTCGACTTGCTCGTGTGGTATCATATACGTCAGGCGTAGCCCTTGTCGACTTGCTACTATGGCATCATGTTACGCCAGGCGTACCACTTGTGGACTTCCTGGTGTAATATCGTGTTACGCCAGGCGTAGCCTTTGTCGTCTTGCTACTATCGTATCATGTTACACCAGGCGTAGTCCTTGTCGACTTGGTACTGTGATATCGTACTACTCCAGGCGTAGTCCTTATCATCTTGCTACTGTGGTATCATACTACGTCAGGCGTAACCCTTGTTGTCTTGACAAAGTACTATCATGTTACGCAAGACGTAGCCCTCGTCGGCTTGCTACTGTGGTATCATGTTGTACCAGGCGTAGACCTTGTCATCTTATTCTTTGATATCCGATTACTCGAGGCTTAGCACTTTTTGTCTTGCTACTGTAGAATCATGTTACGACTGGCATAGCCCTTGTCGACTTGCTGGTGTAGCCATTATGATATCATGTTATATCAGACGTAGCCTTTATCGTCTTGCTACTATCGTATCATGTTACGCCAGGCGTAGTCCTTGCCGTTTTGCTACTGTGGTATAATGTTAAGTCAAGGATAGCCCTTGTCGACTTGCTACTGTGGTATTATGTTGCGTCATGCGTAATCCTTGTCGACTTGTTACTGTAGTATCATGGTATGTCACATGTAGCCCTTATCGACTTGCTACTGAGGTATCATGCAACGTCAGGCCTAGCCCTTGTTGTCTTGCTACACTGGTATCATGATACTTAAGGCGTAGCACTTGTTGTGTTGCAACTGTAATATCATGTTATGTCAGGCGTAGCCCTTATCGACTTGATGGTGTGGTATTATGCTACGTCAAGCGTATCCCTTGTCGGCTTGCTACTGTGGTATCATGTTACGTCAGGCGTAGCCCTGGTTGACTTGCTACTGTGGTATCATGAAACTTCAGGCGTAGCCCTTGTTGACTTGCTACTGTGGTATCATGAAACTTCAGGCGTAGCACTTGTTGACTTGCTACTGTGGTATCATGAAACTTCAGGCGTAGCCCTTATTGCCTTGCTACTGTGGTATCATGAAACTTCAGGCGTAGCGCTTGTTGACTTGCTACTGTGGTATCATGAAACTTCAGGCGTAGCACTTGTTGTCTTGCTACTGTGGTATCATGAAACTTCAGGCGTAGCCCTTGTTGACTTGCTACTGTGGTATCATGATACGTCAGGCGTAGCACTTGTTGTCTTGCAACTGTAATATCATGTTATATCAGGCGTAGCCCTTATCGACTTGATGCTGTGGTATTATATTACGTCAAGCGTATCCCTTGTCGGCTTCCTACTGTGGTATCATGTTACGACAGGCGTAGCCCTGGTCGACTTGCTACCGTGGTATCATGTTACGTCAGACATAGCCCTTGTCGACTTGCTACTGTGGTATTATTTAACGCTAAGCGTAGCCCTTGTTTACTTGCTACTGTGGTATCATGCTACATCAGGTGTAGCCCTTGTCGACTTGATACTGTGGTATTATTTAACGCTAGGCGTAGTCCTTGTTTACTTGCCACTGTGGTATCATGTTATATCAAGCGTAGCCCTTGTCGATTTGCTAGTGTGGTACTATGTTACGTCAGGCGTAGTCCTTGTCGACGTGCTACTGTGGTATCATGCTACATCAGGCGTAGCCCTTGTCGACTTCATACTGTGGTATTATTTAACGCTAGGCGTAGTCCTTGTTTACTTGCTACTGTGGTATCATGTTATATCAAGCGTAGCCTTTGTCGATTTGCTAGTGTGGTACTATGTTACGTCAGGGGTAGTCCTTGTCGACTTTCCACTGTGGTGCTATGTGACGTCACGCATAACCCTTGTCGACTTGCTACTGTGGTATTATGTTTTTGTCAGACGTAGCCCCTGTCGACTTGCTACTGTGGTAACATATTACGTCAGACGTAGCCCTTGTCGACTTGCTACTCTGGTAACATGTTACGTCAGACGTAGCCCTAGTGGACTTGCTACTGTGGTATCATGGTACGTCAGACGTAGTCCTTGTCGACTTGCTACTGTGGTAACATGTTACGTCAATAATGACAACATAATAGTTTTACAAGGCATTAACGACGGTAACGATTAATATGATTACAACACTCTGTGATCATATCGTGTTGCTCATATTTTCAGTTTTTGTTGTTGCGGTTTTGTTTTTTTTTTGTTTTAGGTGACCGTAGCCGATTTAGGCACTGTGGTTGTATTACTCCCAAAACTTTAGTTGGCTTTCCAGTCTTTCGAGCTTGAGCGTACCTGATGAAGGTTATTCCAGAAAAACGCGTTCACTAAATTTGATATCTATATTTTTGTTTGCCAAGTATTGCCAGTGTTGCTGGATTGCCCCATTTGGTTTTCTCTAGCCTTTATCCCCATTGCAATTCCATCCCCACTTTTGTATTCAAATTATCATGTTTGACAGACCTTGTAGTTAATATAATAAATAAAGAACCCTCAGAGAGAAACGAAAATAATACCATACCGACATATCTTACTGGGGCAATCAAATTATTTTGCTATATATTCAACAGAGTTTCTGATTTAACAATGTAGATGTTATTTATCAAACAACGATCTTGAACTACATTTTGTAATTTGTATCTATATATTTAACACGGGTTGAGTACATGATCACTAAATATTTTAATACATGCCTAATTGATAAGTATTATCGTAACAAGATGTAAATCTCGTGACAATTTAACTTCTTTTTCTGCAATTTTTCTGATTTGGTTATGTTTCGTCTGACAATATTATTGTCAGGTATTTTCAAGTAATGTAGGTTGTTTTTATTATAATTGCTATGCTAATTTCTCACTTAAATAAGTCAGTTGCTTAGAAGTATATTTAAGCTGAATCATTCTACATTTAACAATATGTAGAGGCCCCCTAGCTTCACGATACAATATTATGTAATAAAGTTTGTCAGTGACTTGTTACTGGTCAGTTACTTGTTACAGTTCAGTGATTTTCTCCGAGTACTTTTTTCCTTCATTCACTCTTAAAACTGATCACTGCTATATAGCTGAAATATTGTAGGGAGTGGCGTTAAACACCAATACCTTAGTAACGACGAAAACGATAAATCACAGCTTTACTATGCAACACTCACTACAACAACATTGGAATTTACAAATCTGGATTTTTACAATTAATATGGAAGAGGTTCCTTTGTTGTTGTATTTACACTTGAGTAGATATAGTTATAGGAATTGGTCAATTATATCCACAACATTCCCTGGTATAAGTAGAATGTGTGTGTCTTGCAATCCCCTCCCCCAATTATTGGTCAGTACTAAGCACAATAATTTTACCTGTTTGTTTCTAATATACTTAAGATCATGACAACATCTTTTTGTTGCACTAAAACGTGGTGTAGACTAGAGTTTGGATCCGGTTTTTTTTAATGTGCATCTTTTAGGTCGTCCTGCAATATACAAGGGGATACTTAATTCTTTCTACATTTTGTGTTTTCCACAACAATTTTTTTTAAGGAATAATATTTCCAATGTTCAAATTATGTTTGCTGATTAAAATAATGTTATATTTCTTCAATGGTAGCATAAGAATTTTATATTAGACAAGGTCATAGGCAATTCTTTTGTGAGGTCAGCATGGTGCTTGACATAGAAAGCATATTGCCTCTACCATGCTGAAATTACCTATGCAAAACACCAAATGTATTCTAAGTACTAGAGAGTCAGAAGGGGCAATGAAAAATGGACAATTCAGGGAAAGTGGCAACATTTTATGATCAGGGTGACTAGGCAAAATAAATGCCTTAAAGCTCAGACCCCGGGGGTCATACCCCACCACCTACCTGAAGTGAACTTTTTAATGGTTGAGATCCCCACCCCTAAGCCATATACATTTATTATCAGGGTGACTAGGCAAATTAAATGCATTATAGCTCAGGCCCTCGGGGGTCATACCCCACACCCTACCTTAAGTGAACTTTTTAATTGTTGAGATCCCCACCCCTAAACCATATATATTTTGATCAGGGTGAATAGACAAATTAAATGCCCCAAGATTTTGACTTTCAACTCGGCTGTTGCATCTCTGATGCTTTCTCGATGATTTTTTGCATGTGGCTTGTAAGTATGTTATGCATTAAGACTGTAATGCTGCTTTCTATTAATATATAAAACTAAATATTATGCAAGTGCGGGGGGATACGTCGCCCATTCATGCGCTAGGCGGCTCTGTTAATCTAGTGGCAGTCAAAACAATTATGCATAGACCCATGGCCGCAACACACATTTTACATTTTGGCGAAGACTTCATAAGTTTGCTTAACTTGTGTCTGATCCTATTTTGTCTATTTAAAGGGGCATTAGCTACGATTTTGACCAAAAAAATTATATATTTTGGAAATTGGTAAATAGCTTTAAAATGATGAAATAAAGGTAAATATTTGGCATTAAACAGCTCATCGTACCACTTTTCGCCTTTTGAGAACGAAAATTACCATAGATTTATTATTTCCTTCTAAGCAAATAATTTGACCTCGCTTTCTCTGTATGCAACTGACCTTACTAGTGACAGGTAAAAACGAATAATTTGTATTTTGTCGCTTATTAACTGCAAACTTGCATGGTTCTTTATCCGTAATTAACGCCGAATAAAAGCAGATTCACAGAAAATAAGAAATAAGTGCATTGTTGTACTGATTTAATGACAATTCGGCAAACTCCGTAAACAATGCCGATAATTAATCAGATGGGGTCCATTTCTTGATCGATCTCAAAATACGAGCAGTTGCACCTTTTTCCCTCGATGCGCGTACATTTCATAGCATTTATAAGTTACAGAAACACGTTTTATTAAGGCATCAATCATATACAATATTTACGTTTTGGCAGCTAATGCCACTTTAATTGGAAGATAAAATATGCTTAAACTAAAACACATTTTACCTACATGATTTATATATATTTTATGCCTGTATCTTAATCTTTTCTCATAATATTTAAATAAAAAGTAAACAATTCAATTCACAATGTTTTGTTGTCCTAATCACTATAAACAATGTTCAGAATCTGTTTTTACAGAAACGTATACCCACTTCTCCATTGTACGACATCACAGTTTTATGAAAGCTACATTGAAATACGTCCTCTTCAAAATCTTAAGCCTCATCATTTTAGGTTTAGTAACAATCTTTTGTTTTGTTTATTTTAATTCAAATTTTTGTAAAACAATATATTTTTGTGTTTTTGAAAAAGGTACACCGTGAGATTAAGACGGAAGATAAAGCAATTTAATCCCTTTCATCCTGTTTGTAAATATTTTAGGAATTTTGCAACCTTTGTTCTTCCAAGAGTCTAATGAGGAAGAAAAGTGTGATTCGTTTCCTCGGAAAAGAAGATGTTTATGTTGTAAATTGCTTTCTTTTTATAAAGTGTTCATTTAGTAGAAAAGGGTTTTGCTTTATTGTTTCTTAAATGACCACTTTAAGCCTGTAGATTTCGGAGTTCAGATAAGAAAAACAAATATTATTTTCCCACTTAACAAATTTACTTTAACCAAATATGAAGAAATAACAAGATATAGCATATTCTTGTTAAATTATCATCTGCATTTCAAAAACGATTCTTGTTGTCAAAACCAAGATGTTTTTTTTATTTCATTGTTTTATGTAAAGATAGTTCAAACAGTTGACCAATAGCAACAAATTATTAAGCATCTCTCACCTCAAACAATTGAACATAAAAATGACCTGGCCAGATTTCAGATGCACTAAGATAGTAAAATTCAGCTCAATTATCCCCCTCAATAGAGGCCACCCCTCTTATAAGCCAGATTTCAGAAGCACTGAGATGGTGAAATACTACTCATTTTATCCCCCTCAATAGAGGCCACCCCTCTTATGAGGGCACTTTTTCATCGTAGAAGGGATGGCCTGATAAGAGGGAGGCCATTATCATCAATTTTTTTTTAAAATCCACAATACCTACATCTAAAAGATGTCTATTTATTTAATTAGATCAAATTGTATTAATAGTGTCGATTTCTAAAAACAAATAAGGTATGTGGATAAATAGAGAACAAAAAGATTTTTGAAAATGGCAACAGTGACCCAAAATGGCAAAATGTGAAACAGAATTATTAATGATGGGTTTGCAGAGAATGCAGTATATCATGCTACTTGTATGACAAATTACTTACGCAAAAGAATTAAGGACGACAGTGAAGACTATTTAACATCTGAACATGATAACTTATTTCAATCCTTCATTTCAACTATCAAAGATGACTAGCTAACTCACAAAGAGATAGTCACTTGAACCCAGCTGCTATGCTTTTCTTTTCTGATCGAAAGGAAATTTGCACATCACACAGACAACAACAGAAATTAGAAAGACATATTGGTGATTTGATAACAATACAACCACAGCATTGGTCAGTGAAACCAACTAAGACAACTCTTCAGGTGATGTTTTCAACATTTTGTAAACATATTCTGGAAAAAGCAGATGAAGCGTCACATCCAGTAAGAGCATGAAGGGAGGATACAATCATTCATTTGACTCTTAGGTTACTTAGTAGAAATACCACAGCGAGAACACAGACGCGGACACCCATGTTTATTGAGTTTCATTATTTTTGTTTTTGTTTTTTTACACTATTCATTGTAATACAATGATACGTCGTAAGTTCTGTATTCTGGAAAAAACGACTATCAGTGATTTTCATTACCAGACTTTGTGGGTCTGCTGTGAGGAAATAGATGCACATATTAACTAACCGTATTTATTTCCGAAAAGCACATATTGTGAAAATATTTTGGAGAAAATTGTATCGACTTCTGAGCTGGGGCCGATTTTGACCCTTATAGCCCCCAGTCCTTTATAAAGCATGGTTCGTGAAAGAATGATGAACCTAGAAAGGTAAATAAATAACTTTATAAAACATGGTGCGTGAAAGAATGATGAACCTTGAAAGGTAAATAAATAATTTTATAAAACATGTCTCGTGAAAGTTGAACATTCTGCAACATGCTTTACTCCACATAAAGGCTGATAATGATGAACCTGAAAAGGTCAAACAGATAACTTTATAAAACATGGTTCGTGAAAGTAGAACAATGTGCAACGTACTTTACACCGGTACCAACTAACGTCCATAAAGGTTGATAATGACGAACCTAAAGAGGTCAAACAAGTAACTTCATAAAACATGGTTCGTGAAAGTTGAACAATCTGCAACGTGCTTTACCCCGGCACTAACTAACGTCCATAAATGCTGATAATGGTGAACCTAAAAAGGTAAAACAAATAACTTTATAAGATAGGGTTAGGAATATAGGGTTATGGTGTTTAATGCCACTTTCAACAAAATCTCAGTTATATTGTGGCGGTAAGTTTCATTGGTGGAGGAAACTGGAGTACACGGAGAAAACCAACAACCTGTCACAAGCCATTAACAAACTTTATCACATAATGTTGTATCGAGTACACCTCACCATGAGTGGGATTCGAACTCTCAACTGTTGTGGTGATAGGCACTGATTGCACAGGTAGTTGTAAATCCAACTACTTGTACCATATGATCATGACCACGATCGACTACCCCTTTTTATAAAACAAGGTTCTTGAAAGTTTAAACATTAACATACAGTTAATGGTCTTTACTTCAAACAGCTGTTTTCCTGTATGTTCCAGAATCTATAGTTTTTAATATAATTTACACGTGCTACTGTCTTCTCGGGTCTGTTTGATTAATTACCCTTAATATTCCATTGTCGTATTATGTTTTATTGCTACATTTATTGTTGCATGTCTTCATGTTTAATTTTTTGCGAAATTAGGTAATAATAATACACATCATATTGCATATTATATATTGTATGAATATGGAGGTGACATTACTAAGTTGAAGAACTTGTGTCTGATGCTTTTTCCATTATTTACACAATATAATCTGCTTGAATTAAATTAAATTATAATTTATCCAGAATACCATTGATACTCTGATATTTCGAAGAAAAAGACTGGTCCCTTCCACTTCCACACACTCATGTTCAACTCACTTTATGACATTAACTGTTTCCCTAATAATTTAGCAGCTATACATGGGAGCGTGGATAATTCACTTAAGGGTAGGATTATGGTGTTTAATGCCACTTTCAGCAATATTTTAGTTATATATCATGGTCGTCAGTTTTGTTGGTGGATGAAGCAAATGACTCAAATAAGGTGCTAATAAACTATCTTTTAACATGTTAAAATTTAAATTAAAATCGTTAGCAACAGTGGCCATCTTGAAAGGAGAATAAGATGAAAGGGTCCCTGTGTAAGACATAATAGTGTCCTATGCTAAAGTGTCCCCCGGACAATATTTTATAGAGACAGTGATATGAAATAGTGTCCTAGTATAGGGTTAGGGTTATAATTAGGGTAAGACATAATAGTGTCCTATGTTAAAGTATCCCCCGGACAATATTTCATAGAGATTGTGATATGAAACAGTGTCCTAGTATACGGTTAGGGTTAGGGTAAGACATAATAGTGTCCTATGTTAAAGTGTCCCTGTGGACAATATTTCATAGAGATTGCGATATGAAATAGTGTCTGCCGGACACTATAACATATATGTAAAAGTGTCCAGCGGACACTTTGAACTAGATGACACAATTAAATGCTACACCTGTGAGATGATACAGTAAGCTATTGCTTCCATCATCATCCAATCTCTAAATCTAACTATTTTAATAACTGAAGCAAATCAATGGACCAAATAGAACAAAACTTGGCAGAATGGTTTCTTTGTTGGATCTTTACATAAGACCACCACAGAATATATAATTTGATAGGATTCTATAATCAAACCTATTTTAGTGACCACTTCTATTAAGCAATAACTTGTATTATGTGACCTTAATTTTAATTTCCGTTTCACAGTGTATTGTATATCTAATAAACCATTGTGTTGTGTCTTCGATTTACGGATTATGATTCCATTTTTGTATCTACAAACTCTTCTTAAATGACCACTTGTCTTATGAGACCATATTTCACTGTTCTCTTGGAAGGTCAAATCAGACAGGTTTGATTTAATTTTTTTATTTGAATTTTGGTGTTTTAACGCCACTTTCAACAATATTTCAGCAATATCATGACGACCAGTTTAAGTGGTGGAGGAAGCCGGTGTATCCGGAGAGAACGACCGACCATGGGCAACCAGCTGGTAAGCTTTATCACTTGCGGCTGCACCCTTTTTGCAATTTACAAAGCCGGGCGCGAACCCACACTGTATTGGTGATAGGCTTGTATGAGTTGTTAGATCCAACGACTTAACTCATTGAACCATCCGGGCCCACAGACAGGTTTGACTGTATATGAAAATGTTAAAATTATTCTCAGTAACTGGTATATTTATGGAACTTATAGTATATATAAATGATTATTATATGTTTTCTTTTTTTTTAGTTTTTGTGTTAAATGAAAAAATAATGGTGAAACAAATATGGGATTGTTTTGGGCCTATGTGCAGATGTTTTCATTGCCGCTTGACCATGAAATTTATATAATATGGGGAATAATGGACATTGACGGGTCATACAAATTTGCTTTGCAAGGAGCCACCAGCAACCTCTCTTTACAAACTGCACATATGGATATTGATATGTGTGATAAAATGATGTATTTAGTCAGACCATATGGTTCAACCCATTCAGAAAGATAAATGGGAATATCATATATGCTTTCATAAGCAACGATGCGAACATGGTATTTTTTTTTTTAATAAATGATTTTATAATATCACCAGAGAATAAAAACACTGTACACATTTAAGGCATTAGTGAATACATAGAAAGTTAACATTGATTTTGTCAAATACTGCTATTTTTAGTGCAATTCCAAATAATTGGAGATAAATTAATTTGGATGAAACTATAAAATTTGACAGAATAAGAAATATGTACTAGTTGATAAAAGCAGAAAACAAAAACCCTGTAGACATTTCTATTTATCAAACAATAGGAAATTTCATTTGTACAGAGAGAAGACAAAATAGTTTTCATGCGAATCTCAGCCTCTCTCCCAATTCCCCAGCCCCTCATCCCCCGTCAAATAGAGACTGAAGTGGTAAACTTACATTACATACATACAAAGACCCAATTACAGTGAGTGTGAAATGTAGAACAGCAATGGAAGTGTTTTTCATTTATTTTAATTTGTATACAATAGTAATGTAGGATAGTCTCTCACGTTCATTTGCATCCATATCCTTTCTTACTTATTACACAATCTTCAAACATTGCTTGTAGAGGAACACTGGGCAGCTTTCCATTTCTATACAACATATTAATAAACATATATACATATTGGTGCTACTTGGTAAAAGAAAATAAATCAAACAAATTATTTATTAGTGCCCTAAATTTGGCTTCAAATATGGAAAAGAAAAATAAAGATTCATGGCTAAGTTGTATTCGATTGATTTTTAAACATTTAGAATTAGAAAATTTATACAAAAATTATACCAATGTTTCAACTAACAAGATAATGCAAATTGTTAAAAAGAAGTTGAGTAAAATATTTATTGATCAATGGAAGGAAAGTCTAAACTCTGAAACTAACAAACAAGGTAATATGGGAAACAAACATAGAACATATAGAAAATGTAAAAACTTATTTAAATTTTAAGAATATCTACTATTTGGTTCTAAGACAGAACAACAAACATATGCAAAATTTAGAATAAGTGCCCATGATTTAAGAATAGAAAGAGGCAGGTATGAAGGTTTGAAGGTTGAAGGTATAATTTGTAATACATGTAATTTAAATATAGAAGAGGAGTTTCATTTCCTTATGATTTGCTCGCCATTAGATAACTGTAGAGCAAAATATTTAAAAAATATAGAAAGGTTATATATCAACTTTGAGAACTTATCAGCAGAAGATACATTTACATGGTTACTATCATGTGAAGATCAATAAATTATTTCATTAACATCTAAACGATTAATTGATTTATTTAAAGAAAGAAAACAGAGAATTACTTTAAAAAAAATAATAATAAAATAAATACAATAAAATATTATGCTTTTATGGGTTGTTATGGGTATGTGTCTCCAAAACTTCTTTTTTTGTATTGTCTTAAAATGTTTTCAAGTTACATTTAATTATTACAAATCATATGTGTATTTTATGTTCTTTAATTTGTAAATGATTATTCTGCTCAGTACTGGACTCCATGATTGGAAAATAAAATATCCTGTATCTTGTATCTTGTATTATGGTGACTGTGAGATGTAGAACAGCAATAAAAGCACTGATCCTTTATTTTAAATTTGTGTTAATTATATAAGTGTAATGTTGAATACTCTCTCACGTTCATTTTAGGGGCCCGGGTGGCTCAATGTATTAGGTCGCTGGATCTAACAACTCATGCAAACCTATCACCAATACGGCGTGGGTTCGCGCCCGGCTTTGTTAATTACAAAAAAAGGTGCACTCAACTCGCAACGCAAGTGATAAAGTTTACCAGTTGCTTGCCCATGGTCGGTCGTTCTCTCCGGGTACTCTGGCTTCCTCCACCACTAAAACTGGTCGCCATGATATAGCTGAAATATTGTTGAAAGTGGCGTTAAACACAAAAAATCAATCAATCAATCAATCGTTCATTTTACATACAAATCCTTTCTTCCTTACTAAAACAATTACAAATAAAATACTTATGAATGACTGAATGTGACGTAGGACACCTTTGGACCTCTAATTACTACCAAGACATCAAACAGTTACAGTGTGACGTGACTATTACATGGACAAAAATGCAGATATCTATTTTAGTCTGTATATCATGTTTCGTTGATAGCCTTCAATAGGTACACTCAATGTCAACTATTATACTGGTAGCGTTAAACCTAATCAATTGAGAAAAATATGAAAAGTGCATTTTACCTTATTTGAAGGTTAAAATCTTTCTTGTTAATAAAGTTTGTTAACATTTGTAATACAGTCAAGCCTGACCATGCAGTGACCTCTATTAAGCAGTCACCTGTATTAAAAGGTCACATTTTTTTTGTCCTGTCAACGAAAATTTCAAATGAATCACACCTCTTTTAAGAGGCCACCTGTCTTATATGACCACTCTTTCCTTGCCCCAAAGGTGACCTGTTAATACAGCTTTGCCTGTATTTGATATTAGTCAAACCTACTTTATGTGACCTTGCAAAGAGAACATTGAAATAGGGTCACATAAGACAGGTGTTCGCTTTATGCAAGTTTAATTAGTATTAAATGCACTACATAGGGAAATAAAAATGAAGATAAGATCGCATAAAACAAGCTATTGCTTAATAGAGGTGGTCGCTAAAACAGGTTTGACTGTATCTATAGTGCATTACTTCCTTCTTATGATACCACCCCTTCTCCAGCGCCGGATTTACCATCAGAAGGATGGGCTCTCTTGATGGGGGGGTAGTTTATTATTATTGTATTTTACTATTTCAGTGCACCTGGAATTTGTCCTGATAAGCAGGGAAACCATTTAGCGATATTTTATTATATCTGACATCTGACCTGATATGAGGGGTGGCTTCCCTTGAGGGGGAAGTTTATTGTCATTGTATTTTACTATTTCATTGCATCAGAAATCTGGCCTGATAAATAAAAATGGGGTTGTATTTGTGGGAGTGGCCTTATCTGAGGGGGAGTACTGTACAGTCCTCGAAATGAAAATTCAAATTTAATGACCAGAACCAAATTCTTGAATTAATTTTTATATAGTTTTAAATAAAAATTGAAAAATTTACTGGTCCTAACAAAGTTTTACTGCTGTTGGGCCGGAGGAACAGTGGTCACAGGTGAGGACTGCTGTAGTATCAAACATTTCATCTAATTCAGTAAGTCTTTGTAAAGTAAAAATGCAATATTTGGCTAAATTTTTTCTGGTATTTAATTTATGTTTATTCAGCTTTTCTACAATAAACGTTACAAACTAGATCACACACTGACCTTTTTGAACTTAGCGTTTTAAAGAAACACTATTATATGATTTCATAATTTACCTGTAACATACATATATAATGGTGGTGTGTATATATTTTTTGCAAACATCAAAACATACCTATTATTCATGGTGTGTTGTAACATTTGACAATAGACAAATAATGTTTGAGAGTATGTTTTGCATAGCAACTTTCTCAAGAAGAAATTGGGCTGGAAATACCCAATAACATATTTAATCAGTTAATGACAAAGATTATGAAAAGAAAATTTGATTTCCAACTCCCCCGTTTTTAACTCTGAATAGTAAGAGTATATAGGACTGACATACAAAAGCTGTTGCTACCATGAGATAATATGGAACTATGTACAGAAACAACATGCATAAAGGAAAGAGATTAAACAATAAAGAATTATTTTATAAACTGAGGAGGTGAACTCGGGTGCTCAAGAAGAATGGGCGGTTCCTGCTACAAATGTGGTAACCGTCGTGTTAAACGGAGGAGGTGAACTTAGGTGCTCAAGAAGGATGGGAAGTTCCTGCTACACATGTGGCACCCGTCGTGTTAAACGGAGGAGGTGAACTCAGGTGCTCAAGAAGGATGGGAAGTTCCTGCTACACATGTGGCACCCGTCGTGTTATACGGAGGAGGTGAACTTAGGTGCTCAAAAAGGATGGGTAGTTCCTGCTACACATGTGGCACCCGTCGTGTTAAACGGATGAGGTGAACTTAGGTGCTCAAGAAGGATGTGTAGTTCCTGCTACACTTGTGGCACCCGTTGTGTTAAACGGAGGAGGTGAACTGAGGTGCTCAAGAAGGATGGGAAGTTCCTGCTACACATGTGGCACCCGTTGTGTTAAACGGAGGAGGTGAACTCAGGTGCTCAAGAAGGATGGGAAGTTCCTGCTACACATGTGGCACCCGTCGTGTTATACGGAGGAGGTGAACTTAGGTGCTCAAAAAGGATGGGTAGTTCCTGCTACACATGTGGCACCCGTCGTGTTAAACGGAGGAGGTGAACTTAGGTGCTCAAGAAGGATGGGAAGTTTCTGCTACGCATGTGGCACCCGTCGTGTTAAACGGAGGAGGTGAACTTAGGTGCTCATGAAGGGTGGGTAGTTCGACGTGTTACTCTAGATTAAAATTACTTTAAACTATTTGTTTTTTCAAACAAACAAACGAACAAACAATCAAACAAACAAAAAATCAACAAAATATTGCTCACGCACGAAATCAAATTAAAGAATTATTTCTTTCCAATTTATTTACAGCTACCTTCAATCAAATCAAATCGCAGCACTACAACCTCAAATCCTGACTGACCTGTCTATCCTTGATGAGCTGTAAGTTTGTCTATTAATAACAAAAACAAACAAACCATTGATATACAACCACGTAAAATACAATTGCATGGTATGCACAATATTATATCTCTTATAAGGCAATCTGCTCTTCCATGAAAAAGTGGCCTCTTAAAAGGATTGGACAGCTTAGTAGTACTTTGTGCATCTGATATCATACTGATAGCAGTCCTGGCCTTTGGAGTGAGTGAGTGATTGTTGCTTATCGCCAACTCAGACATCTTTCAGCTCTAACGTGGCGAGAAAAGGTTAATTTTCAATGAGTTGATGATGATGAGGTCCTCGTTGTACTAGACTGACACGCTTAGTTGGATTTAAATAGTGCTAGCTCACTGAAGCAACAAACCGCGGGTAGACATGTTGCCCCACTCAGACACATTATCCTGATTCCGAATCCACCGGTCTTTGTTCCTACTCCTTAAAGCTGCATGCTTAACAGCGAAACAGCAAATGCCCGGTTTATAGTATTTGATTTGGCCCGACCGGGGTTCAAACCAACGATTCATCACACTCGAGGTATGCACGCCAACCATTACCACCACCGATGTGGTTCTGTTACTTCTTAAAGCCGTGTGTTTGCTTACTGTCATATTATGCTACGTCAGACGTAGACCTTTTAGAATTTCTACTGTGGTATCATGTTACGTCAGACGTAGTCCTTTTTCGTAATTTGTTTTTTTTCCAAGAACAGATTTATACATACATGACTTTATAAACCCAATGTTTCAATGCACAAAAGTTACAATGTAAGTCAAGTTGGTCTCCAGAGCATACTGTTTTGTAATAGCTTTTGAAATTCAAAGTTAGCATTTTAAGTTATACATATATTTTAGTATAATATATATATTTGTCAACTTACTACTGTGATATCATGCTACGCCAGCCGTAGTCCTTGTCGTCTTGCTACTTTGGTATCATGTTACGTCAGACGTAGTCATTGTCGACGTACTACTGTGGTATCATGTTACGTCAGACTTAGCCTTTGTCGACTTGCTACTGTGGTAACATGTTACGTCAATAATGACAAGATATATAATATTACAAGGCAGAGTAAGAAGAGTGTTTGCTTAGCGAACGTAAACATTAATATGATTACAACACTGTCTGTGATCACATCATGTTGCTCATATTTTCAGTTTTTGTTGTTGCTGTTTTGATTTTTGCTGTTATTTTAGGTGACCGTAGCTGATTTTGGTTATCCTGTTTAGGCGCTTGTTTTATTGTTGTTTCAGTTTTGTTGCTCCCAAAACTGTATATGGCTTTATATTTTGAGCGTCACCTGATGAAGATTATTCCAGAAACGCGACGTGCGCACTAAATTTTATATCTACGTTTATTCCAGTTTTGGTTTTCGTCCCGTGTTTTGTTTGCCCAGTGCTTCCAGTGGCCCTGTATTGTATATTCTTGCAAGACTGTCCCTTTCTGTTTTCTCTAACGCTTATTTCCATAGCAATTCCATCCCCTTTTTTTATTCGAATTTTCATGTTCGACAGACATTGAACTAAATATAATAAATAAGATCTCATAGAAAGAAACGTAAATCATATTGTACTGGACAATTTTATCGTTTCTTAATGGGGCTATCATATTCTTTTATTATATTCAACCGAGTTTCTGACTTAACAATTTAAATATTATTTATAAAACAACGATCTTGAACTACATTTAAAAATTGTTTTTCTATTTCTCCCATCATTACGGCGTTTTAACCCAGATGAACCAGTGGTGGAAAAATCTGTAATCCTCGAGAAGATTGAAATGTCTTACTTGTTTTCCCCACATTTGACTCTTTTGACTCGTTTGAGGTCTTTTGAAATAAAGTTCCTGTTAAATAATGAGAGAAACACATTCTCCTTCAGTTGTTCATGTGGGTTACGATATTTCTCCACCCTCGAGAGTTAAGTTTTAAAATTTTAACCACTCGCCTAACGGCTTGTGGTTAAAATTTTAAATGTAACTCTCTTGAGTGGAGAAATATCGTAACCCACGGCCAACTGAAGGAGAATCTATATATATGCTATAAGGCTAAGTTAACACGGGTTGAGTAAATGGTCACTAAAATGTTTAATTCATGCGTCACCGTAAATATAAATCTCGTGACCATTTATCTTCCTCCTCCTCTTCCCTGATTTGTAGATATTTCATCAAAAGTCATTGTTTTAACGTTTTTTTCAGGTAATGTTTTTATTATAATTTTTTATGATAATTTCTCACTTAAACAAGTCAGTTGTTGAGAAATATATATAAACTTAATTATTTTACATTTACCAATATGACCCCCGAGGTTCAGGAAAGGACATTATGTGATAAAATTGGTCTGTGATTTGCAAAAGGTCGGTGGTTTTCTCCGGGTACTCCGATTTTCTCCAATGCTAAAACTGACCTCTACGATATAGCTGAAACATAGTTGAAAGTGGCGTTAAACACCATATTCAATATTATTTATGAAATTGGATTTTAGCAATAAATTTACACACGATATATATGCATAGAAATTGGTTAATTCATTCCTGCCCACTCTCGTGGATAAGTAATCTGTATGTTGTTTCCTATCCCCACTCCCCCAATTATTAGCCAACACAAATACAGGGTGACAAAATACAATTATTATAAATAGTTTTCTCTAATATGCTTAAGATTTTGATGCTCGACTATCTGACACGCTAAAACCTGGAGTGGACTAGAGTGTGAAGCCGGAACTATGAATGTGTACATTTTCCTTTAACCTGCAATACACAAGGGGGTATCTGATTGGCTAATCCGCCTGGAGAAAATTCTCGTTATACTCGATAACTGGGGTTAGTATTGTGGTGTCACCAGCGTGTTCATCCGCCAACGACAAATTAAAATAGTCACACGAAATAATCGCATTTCAAATCGTGGAATCATTAATATTTATTGTAAACATTAGATTATAAGGACTATTTGAAACTGTTGAGCAGGTTATATTAAGCGTAAACTGACCCAAGGGAGGCTATATTGTATAACAAAAAATGCTTGAGAGTATATTTTTCATAGCAACATTTCTCAAGAGGAAATTGGGATGGAAATACCCAGGGACATATTTGATCAGTTAATGATAAAAAATTATGAAAAGAAAATGTGATTTCCACCCCCCCCCTTTCTTTAACTCTAGATAGTAAGAGTACATAGGACTGGCATACAGAAGTTGTTGTTACCATGATATAATATGGATATATGGACAGAAACACCATACATAAAGGAAAGAAATTAAACAATAAAGAATTTTACTTTTTAAAACGGAGGAGGTGAACTTAGGTGCTCAAGAAGGAGTGGTAGTTCCTGCTACACATGTGGCACCCGTCGTGTTAAACGGAGGACGTGAACTTATGTGCTCAAGAAGGAGTGACAGTTCCTGCTACACATATGGCACCCGTCGTGTTAAACGGAGGAGGTGAACTTAGGTGCTCAAGAAGGAGTTGTAGTTCCTGCTACACATGTGGCACTCGTCGTGTTAAACGGAGGAGGTGAACTTAGGTGCTCAAGAAGGAGTGGTAGTTCCTGCTACACATGTGGCACCCGTCGTGTTAAACGGAGGAGGTGAACTTAGGTGCTCAAGAAGGAGTGACAGTTCCTGCTACACATGTGGCACCCGTCGTGTTAAACGGAGGAGGTGAACTTAGGTGCTCAAGAAGGAGTGGTAGTTCCTGCTACACATGTGGCACCCGTCGTGTTAAACGGAGGACGTGAACTTATGTGCTCAAGAAGGAGTGACAGTTCCTGCTACACATATGGCACCCGTCGTGTCACTTTTGATTAAAATTACTTTAAACCTTTTTTTTTTTCAAACAAACAAACGAACAAATCAAATAAACAAAAACAAGCAAACAATCAAACAAACAAAAAACAACAAAATATTTATTGCTCAAGTATGAAATCAAATTAAAGAATTATTTCCAATTTATTTACAGCTACCTTCCATCAAATCAAATCACGGCACTACACCCTCAAATCCTGGCTGTAAGTTGGTTTATTTATAACAAAAAATCTAAAATGATCTCCCCCTTTTCCTTGTAACCAATGCAAATCTGTCCATAGGTCACACCAGTGAGCCATCTAATACAATTATGTCACAGGTCACATCAGTAAGCCATCTAATACAATTATGTCACAGGTCACACCAGTGCGCCATCTTATACCATTCTGTCATAGGTCACACCAGTGTCCCATCTAATGCAGTTCTGTCCACAGGTCACACCAGTGCGTCATCTAATACAATTCTGTCCATAGGTCACACCAGTGCGCCATCTAATACAATAATGTCACAGGTCACACCAGTGCGCCATCTAATACAATAATGTCACAGGTCACACCAGTGCGCCATCTAATACAATTCTGTCACAGGTCACACCAGTGCGCCATCTAATACAATAATGTCACAGGTCACACCAGTGTGCAGTACCGGATTTATCATTGTGCTTAAGTGTGCTCAAGCACAGTGCCCCGTTGGCTAGGGGCCCACCTTCCTGTCAGAAAAAAAGAATGTACGATGGATGTTTGCTTATTTGGTGCAATTGTAAATTTGAAGGCGTTCTGTTTCGGAGCGATTCCAGACATAATGATAGAGTTGATAGACTTTTGGAGTGTGTCACAAAGCGGACAGGCCTACCGGGTCTACCTCCTTCAGGGCCCAGGTAATGGGGCCCCATGACTTAACTAGCACAGGTCCTCATTTGTCCTAAATCCGGCATTGCCAGTGCGCCATCGTATTTACATAAATGCACGACGATATGCAACAATGAATTAAATGCTGAATTCAGGTTTTAATTAATATATTTGTTGTAGACGACTTGTCGGAAAGTAGCTGAAATTCTGTTAAACATAACGTTAAACAGTAGGCTATCAATCTTCCAATCTGATTAATATCACATGTTAACCCTGACTATCAATTAATATCACATTTACCTCTTGACTGGCAGGGCAATGAAGATCCACAGAAACCACATTACGGCTCACATGCGAGTGATTGTGTGACATTAATATATATGACAAAAATATGGATTATTACCCTTATTCGACAAACCGGATTGCTCGTAATAAACAAAATAGGAATGCGCTCATAGTCTCTTAAGCACTATTCTCATTGGACGGTAACATAGGGTCAGGGTCTTTGAGAGGGAGGTTCAGCCGATCCATCGGTACGGGCCTCGGAGAGCCAAGAAGGGGCTGCATTAACTGATTATGTTTGTCACTGTTGTGTATGAAGTTTATGTTATC
>MJUT01026509.1:930005-957688 GCA_002080005.1 Gigantidas platifrons
GGTACATGTGGTCAGCATCCAACTAAAAGTAGGTCGCAGCTCGCTGTGACCCATATTTTCCTCTCCATTGACTAACTAAGGTTTACAACCAAGTTTTCTTAGCAACTATACATGGTACCATCATCCAACCTTGCATGCAGATGATAGTTCAGCATCCAAGCAAAAGTAGGTCACTGTGACTCACATTTTCTTCAAAGATGAACCAGCTGACAATGTCCAACTTTGTAATCGTTGATTACCTACATGTATGTTCATTTGCTGTTGGCTAATGAGATTATAGTGACTACATTTACTATTGGAATTTTAGCATTTCCGTTTTATTCATTTTAGATGTACATTGTATTTACATTTTACAGGTCTTAGAACAGTCCAAAGAGCCTGGCACCAAAAAGTCATCCTTTCGAACTCAAAAGCAACAAACCTTGTACTGTTTAGAACCAGATTGTATGAAACAGTTCACTAAGGAAAGTCAATTACTTCGACATCTAGCAATTGGTCAACATTTATATGACAAGGAAGAAGATGATACAACTGTTGACAAAACAAAACGAATGTGGGCTGGAAGATGTTCATCATTACGTCATAATCAACCAAATCTGACCGCTGACACTGAATATTGATGATGGTCAATTTGTAGAAAATGTTGGGTATGCTCTCAAGAAGCAAAGAAAGAACACTAGATTTTCTGTTAAAGTGAAAGAATATCTAAATAAATTGTTTGAAATAGGTGAAATATCTGGAAAAAAGGCCAGTCCATATACTGTGGCCAAGCAAATGCGATACGAAAGGGATGAAGATGGCAAAAGATGTTTTGCTCCTTCAGAATGGCTCACACATCAACAAATTCGTGGATATTTTGCCGGTATGTCTGTGAAGAAACAAAAAGAAAGAAATACAGGGAAGCCCTCAGGGAAACGGCTCAAACTTGATGAGGCTGTAGATGACGAAGATCTGCAAAGTGCAATCGGTGCCATTGTTGCATTAGAACATTCAGACGCTGTATCAACTGTTACAACTGAAGTACAAGAATCAGACGATTAATTATACTTTATTTTGAAAAATGGTTAGGTTATAATGATGTCATTGCTGAAGTCTGTGAGACACATTTTTGGCTGAATTGCACAAAGTGCAAATCAGGTTATACTATTTTTAATGTCGGGCGGGCAGGCATTGAAATAAGGGTACCTATTTTGTGTAATCAACTCCTCCTACAGTTTTTAATCCATGGCTTTCAAACTTTGTAGAAAGTTTCTATTATACTTTACGTTTTTATTTGCACTATTTGTGTTTGTTAACGCAGCCGGTCAATATAACGTTATATGGACCGGCAGTGGACTGCCTTGTTTTTGAGTCTTTATTTCGGTCCATAGATTTACCCAAAAACACCCCAAAACATGCCAAAACACATAAAAACAGCCAAAAACAGAAAATAAATAAATAAACGACAATATGAAATCAGCGAACAGATGAACAAATATGCATTTATGGACATTTATTTTCGTTTTATTTCTAGAAACGAGAAAAGTAAATATTGAAGAGTTATCAAGGACGATAACTCTTTCCTTCAACCATATATAATATAATAAGGCCTAAATATCTTTGAAAAATAATATATTATTTAAAAACGACAATAAAAATTATTAAAAAAAAAATCAAATCATTTATCATCAGCCATTTATCATACTAATTGGTTATGTTTTTTGTTAGCAACAAAGGAAAATACCGGTATTATTGCAAAAACAAGTTAGTCCCGGACCACTATAGTTAAATTGCGGTATAATTGACACAATTGAAGATAAAAGAGTCTAATCAATGATGTTTATACATCCTTGGTCTAATCAATTCTGCAATCAGCGATATCAAATGACTTCTCTTTCATTATTTAACGAACTGTTTGTGCACAGTGGCTCCTAAGATTTCCTACTTCAAACGTTACAATGCAAACAACAAGCCTAGATATGTGATCTTAAGCTTCAATATATTAACTCACTTTTTGGAAACAACAATGAACTTTAGAAACCAATGCAATGCGATCATTTTTTTTCCAGATATTATTGGATAGTTTTATTTTCCCCACTTATACTATTGGCTAAATTATTTATTGGTCAGATTTTATTACTAAAAAAAAAATAAGGTCTATAAATTTTTGAAAATAACAAACTCCCACCAAATTGATCGCAAAAGCTATGCTATTAAAAACACATCTTGTCTCTGAAAAACTCATCATGACTCGCAAATGCAAGATTTCCTATCTCGTAAGGTCTGCGTTTTGGCCTTGTGGTGATTGCCGTGGTAATTGTACAAAGAACTCTGTTTGTTGTGACTCCTGCAATTCCTGGTACCATTATATAGCTGCCAGAACCTGTCCTTAGACGACATCACATTCCTGACTTGTTCGAATGTTTCCAAGTTCTGCTGTTCCCGTTGCTTGCAAGAGGAAACAGGGCCCTCCTATTCCTATGATGCTGCTCTCTTACGGTTATCAGTAGTAGGTTTTTAAATAGGATTCTAAGTTTTCTTATAATAAAATTAAAAGTTGAATGGATTATTTCATGGTTAAATGATCTTAATTTTTATCTGAGACATTTGAAATACTTAAATATTGTATGGCATATTGATTGAACACTTTTCTATTGGTTTTTAACTGGTAATGACAAATGTATAATTAACATTATACTGCGACTTATAATCAATTTTATGGCACGTGCCAGGTGATAATTTAGTTTAGTAATAGCCGTAGAATAGAAATAATATGGCGCGCGTGCAGTGTTAAGATCAAAATAAGATTTATTTATTTATTTATTATTACTGTTTTACAACATATAACAATAATCAAGAGTAACAAAATGATAAATAAATACATTTAAAACATATAAAGTGAACTATTCCGGATTTATACATATATATATGCTTGATCCTACAGGAAGAAATAACAAGCTGACTTATTGCCCTTTGATTAAATCTTCAGTATTTTTGATTAATGATGAATAAATACACATAAAAACATAAGTTTAACATTTTTTCATTTTTTCTGTGTTTATTTAAATGTTTGTGTAAGATTCTATTAGTTTTTGTTGTGTTTTTGGGGGTTTGTGGTGTTTTTGGGTAAATCTACGGACCCTTTTTTTAGATAGAATAGAAACAAACTTGATGATATGAAATACAAATTTGAGTCATATGATCAACTGTTAAGCCATGCTTCTACAGTATTCTGCCAAAAGTATTGCAACATATAAAAAAAAAATCACGATATAATCAACCAAAACCATAGTTTTTTCAAAAAATTATTGTGAAGTCATTTCTGGATAGATTTTAACAAATTTTACACCAAAACATTCAGAATTGTTTATATTTTGATTGTTTATTTGTATTCCATTTAAAAAGCCATTGGCTTTCTATTTTGTATGGTGCACCAATTATTCTGTATTTAAACTTTTACATGAAGTACAGTATAATAAAATATCTTTTTAAATGGAATACTGTTTGTTTTTGCAGCATGATCCCAGCATACCAACATCAAAGAAGCAGAAGCAGAATGTCTTCACACGTGTAGGAAGATGCCTCAAACGATTGATAATGTGAAATGGTAGATTGAACAAAATATTACCATCATAAAAGACTATAATGTTCAATTATATATCCATGTTTGAATAATGACGAGTTAACAAAAAATCCTTGTATAAATTATTTCATAATAAATATTTAAGTAGATACTTTTCTGTTTGTGTTGATTTTATTATCACTTGGCATCCGTCGTCTGTCTGTTAACTTTTCACGTTTGAATCTTCTACTCTGAAACCGCATGGCCAAATGAACCAAAACTTGGTAGGAGGCATCTATGGAAGGTCCTCTATAAACCTGACTCGTTGACAAACATGGCCACCATAGGCAATTATTGATTTTGGTTGGTCGATTTCTAAAAATCTTCACCTCTGTAACCGTTTAGCCAAGTAAAGCGAAATTTTGCAGGAAGCGTCTATGGAAGGTCCTCTATAACATTTTCTACTTTCATCCCGATTGGACAAAAAAGATAACGACCATGACCTTGGAAATCAACGTCCTGGCTTGGGACAATCACATAAATGTGGCGTGGTTGAACCGGTTAACGAGATCCAAACCCTCTTCTCTTGATAAGTGGATCTCTAACGACAATACATATATAAACAAAGGATAATAAACATGGGCACTTTCGCTTCCACTCAAAAAAACCACACTATCACCAAAAAGAATGACAACATAAACATGATAGTACACTCTCGGGGTCAATGCACTCTCATACCGGTAGTTTACTGACCTAAATAGGAAGGTAGAATCTGTTGATTAAAGACCATTACTCTTTAGACAAAAAATCATAACTGATATTTCCAACAGATTTAATATCAATTAGTCATGAATATACAAAGAAATTTATGGTTATCTTGAGAAACCAGAATAAATAGGTCATGAAACGCACAGTTGATAAGATATTCCAGAGCTTGTGGTTCCTATATCATTATTTCCTCGATAAAGGGTATGTTACTGCTAACATCCAAGTTACTGAACCAATGGTGCCATTATCACTTGGTTAACAGTTACAGAATATCTGTGTCACAAACGACCATGTTTGTTGTAATCACAATCCTGTCCTTTCCTCATTCATAACTTACAAATGTATCAAGAGTAACATGACAGGTGCCACTAGTAGAGTAGAAACTGCTTACCTTTCCGGGGGAACCAAGTTCGCCCCTGTTTTCTTAAGGTGGGGTTCATGTTGTTCATGTGAAATTACATGTCCTCTCATGTCAATTTCATGTTGTGATGTCCACTGATTTCTGCGTAAAATGATGTTCAGTTCGTAGTTAAACTCATTTGTTTTGTAGGGGCTCATGTTTTATTTATGTTTTTTTATATCTATTTAAACATACTGGTGTCCTACACGATGTGGTCATTTACTGTACCAATAACACAGGTATAGAGGGGTTAGGATTATGGTGTTTAATGCCACTTTCAGCAATATTTCAGTTATATCATGGCGCTCAATTTTTATTGGTGAAGGAAAGCGGAGTACCCAGAGAAAACCTATGACCTGCTGCAAGTCACTAACAAAATTTATCACATAATGTTGTACCGAGTACAACCGCATGAGCGAGATTCGAACTCACAATGTTAGTGGTGATAGGCACTGATTTGCATAGGTAGTTGAAAATCCAAATAACATACGACCACAATGGTCCCTACACAGGTATAGAACTAAATGATAACACAGATACAGTAATCACATGAAAAATATAATGCTTTATAATTTTGATTACATTACAAGATTGTATACATAATTTTAACAATTGAAATATACAAAATAAATATGGAATGTATAGTGTGTAAATAATTTCTACTATTTCAGAAATCTAATTTTTTATTTTTAACATGGAATCCAAAGTAATCATGACATCATCAAACATATTTTTTTTAGATAATTTTGATATAAATCGGAAAATCTGTACAAAAAAATGTATGCAACAAAGTATGGTGAAAGATGAGAAAGGGTTGAACTGAATTTTGGTTGGTTGGTTTATGGTGTTTTAATGCCACTTTCAACAATATTTCAGTTATATCGTGGCTGTCAGCTTTATTGGTGGAGGAAACCACCATCCTGTTGCAAGTCACTGACAAACTTTATCACATAATGTTGTATCGAGTACACCTTACCATGAACGGGGTTGAAACTGACAACTCTAGTGGTGATAGGCTCTGATTGCACAGGTAGTTGTAAATCCAACCATGGTTTCATTTTGATGCATAATCATATTGTTGATAGTAAATTTGAAGATGAATATAAAGAATAATTGATTAAACTTTCAGGTATCACATATATAGTCAAACCTGTATTAAGAGGTCATCAGTTAGACAAAGTAAAAATGGCCTTATAAGACAGGTATCCTCTGTAAAGAGGTTCAATTCATATGCAATTTTCTTTTCTATGACAGGACAAGAAAAGGTGACCTTTAAATACATGGGTAGATTTGATTATAATCCATTGAAACAAAACTACATATTAAAAAAAAACACTTTAAAAAACATTGGAAGGAAGAAGCGAAAATAAATCAGCTTTTATCAGACATGGGGACATATTACGTAGATGAAGAAAACAAAAAGCAAATACAAAGAACCCAAACTGTGTATACTGGGATACCCTTCATACATACAGCATATACATAATATTTTTATGTAATTGTCACATGAATAACAATTCACAAAGTATGTATGCTATGAATTTTAAACTGAGACATGCTTGAATATGTAGGTAAAACTGTATTTCATTCAGTTTTGTTCTTGTTTTTTTTTTAATCACTATTTAGTAGAAAAAGAACAAAAAACTTTAAACATGTTAAGATACTAAAATAAAACATATACAAAAAAAAATTGAAAAAAAAGGATTTATCGAACCACATTTAAAATACATTTGTACATGAAAAATAAAATGTAAATGCATAATTAAAACTAAATGCAACCTAAATTCTTATGAAAATAAACCCTGTTGACAATAATAAAAAAAAAACCAGTTAATTATAAAACACTCCTGCAAGAAGTTCCTAAGTAACCATGTGTTCTGTTATTTTAAAGGGTTTTAATATTTTGTGATTTGGAAATAAAAACCTATGTACAAAATGTATATATTTTGTGATTTTGAAAGAAAAATATACATGTATGTAAATAATTTGTGTTTTATTGTTGTTGTATTTTTGCACTCATAAACAAAGTTGGATTACATCATCAATGGAATTTAAATATCAATGGCAATAATTTGAGTGCTTTTAAACAAGTAATAATAATAATGGTTCTGAATTTGAAATCCAAAAACGAAAGGGGTTCTCATTCCTCAAATTCCCATTGAAATGAAATGTTGTTTCTCGAATTCTGAAAATTTAAGAATCACAGGCAAAGTCTAGATACAGTTTAATCCGGAAATCAAGAAATTTAATTGCCCAAGTCTAGAATTCCAGAGAAATAAAAGGCTCAATCCCAATGTTCAGGAAAGTTCCTTTCACCCCCACCCAAAAATAACCCACCAAATACAGTACAACTCATTGACATTATATCAGCCCTGAAGTAAACAAATATTGCAACATTATAAATTGACAATTTAATAAACTTTGTAGGATGTGTTTTGTAGCTTGCTTAGTTAAAACAACACTGACAAAAAATATGACTATTTTTGGACGGAATGTGTATTTAAAAAAAACAAAAAAACATAATAAATTAAAGTATAATACAAAATAAATAAAACTAAAATAATATCACAGTAATATTCTCATTACAAAATAACCACTTAAGTGCATTTTCACGAGAACAAAAAATATGCATATACTATTTAATTAAACCCAATCAATTCCTTATTGGACATTGATGTCGAAATATTTATCAATTTACCCTGCCTCATGTTTTACTGGAACAGTTCTGGTCAATATATTCTACATTTGGGTGTCTGCCATTTTAATGTCAGCTGGTGAATACAAATTTTCTCCCAAATGTAGGAATAAAATCAACAAGATACAAAAAATTGGTGCAGAAATCTAAGGTCATATCATATCATTTCTATTACATACAGCAGTGGATCATGAAACAGAGGATATTTTTATTAGATACAGCAGTGGATCATAAATCAAAAGAACTACTATATTGAGTAATACATGTCATTATCTAATATATTGCTTCAGTAATCTTGATTAAATGAATCTTAACTTAAAACAACAAGTTTTATCTACCTAATATTTTTGTTCCTTTAATATTGAGTATATAATCGTACATGTGATTATTGTTTTCTAATATCCAAATAAGATATTATAATATACAATTTATATCTTCAAACTACGATATATAACTACAAAACTTGTGGGTGTTATTGTCTACTTTTCATCCATAAAATAAATGTCACAATGACCTATTTCAAGTTCATGAAAAAACAACATTTAATTATTCAAGATTTTCACAAATACATAACTTCAATTTAACAATATCCAAACTGAAGTATTAGAAAACTGGCCTCATTATCATAAAGTTGATTAAAAAATATAATTACCATATTTTTGGACTATGGAAAACTGTTTTTAACCATAATAAGCCTAAGGAAAATATTAACATTAGAACTATAGTCAGAAAAATACAGGATATAGAATATATAATCTTTTCACAAAATATAAAATATTTAATAACCATGTTTGTTTTCAATCATAACATGTGTCAAGATAAACTGCGTGAACATAAATGAAATAATGAGAAATATGGCATAATTCGTTTTTTTTAATATCACAGACAATTTCATTATTCAAAGTCGATGCATATGTCCTTTGTAGCACATTGTAGAAATATAAAATATCAAACGCAACAAAGATTCAGATGATCTCATTATCTTCATGTGGTTCAAAAGCTATAGGACGGACATGTGACCTGGATGAACGATTTATCAAACGTAACAAAGATTCAGATGATATCATCATCTTCCATGTGGTTCAAAAGCTTTAGGACGGATATGTGACCTGGATGAACGATTTGGTGTCTGGTATTTAGGTGATCTATAACAGAGAAAAAAATATGGCATAAATAAACAATATAAATTTCTACACAATATTTATACTAGGTGTAAATGTACACATACACAAACACATTTTTTTTTATAAAATGTAATCATTTGTAAGCTTTGAGATGGCGACTTCTCTTTAACTTCATTTGATTTGATTTTATTGTTTTTAACGACACTTTCAGCAATATTTCAGCTATATCATGGCGACCAGTTTTAGAGGTGGAAGAAGCCGGAGTACCCAGAGAGAACCACCGACCATGGGCAAGCAACTGGTAAACTTTATCACTTGTGGCTGCGAGTCGAGTGCACTCTTTTTAGCAATTTACAAAGACAGGCGCGAACCCACACCATATTGGTGATAGGCTTGTATGAGTTGTTAGGTAATCTAACTACCTAACTCATTGAGCCACTCAGGCCCTCTCGTTAACTTCAACTTGCCAAGTACTGACATATATTTACAACATAGTCTAGCATAGTTTACATTACACTGTCAATCACTATGACTAAATTCCTTTCTTTAGGCATCGATTAATACAATTTTACAAAATTACCTGTGGTAGTTAAGATGATTGAAAAAAAAGAATAAATCAAGAACAAGAAATTTTAAACATTAAATCAAGAAAATCAGAATTTTCCAGCATGCCTCTAATCAGTTTAGTTAAAATTTCTAAAACATAAAATTGTACCATTTTAATACACATTCAAACAAAATTTGATTAAATTCAGTCGAAGTAATACAAAATCTTATCCAAACTACTATAACAGTCATATGTAATTATCATTTGAATTAGAGTTCTCCCCCTTTATAGTAATTGGTGATTTTAGCTATCCTTTGGTTTTCTAGCTCCCAAATATTTCAAAACTATTTGGGTTTCCAATCATTTGACTTCGAGCGTACCCGATGAAGATTATTCCAGAAACCTGTTGTACATTTACTTACATTTGCTCAAAATGTACCGGTAGATGTTTTTGGAAATTAAACAATTGTATTCTTAGTATGGTTTAAAATTGACACAGTAGTTTCAGAGGAGAAGATTAAAAACTGAAACACTAACAACTGACAAATGAATTGATGATTGTGTTAAAAAAAAAATAGCAAAAGCTCATTTGACCTTTGGTTAGATCAATTAATAAACTTGGGACAAAAAAATAACATGAATCTTAAATGGAAATCAAGACTTATTTAAACTCTAATGATTGAATACATTTCACAAATGTAATTGTCTCTGTAGAGTGAAATGTAAATCATGTATATTGCACATTTTGTAGTCCAAAATAAATTTTCTCCATTTAGAACATTATACACATTTCTCTAATAAATTAACAAGAAGAATAACAAAAATGATAAATAATAACTTAAAGGATCATCCATTTTCTCAAGTACAAATAAAGGGCTATGCCTGATGCTGCATGATACAACTGGAAACAGTTTACAAGGGCTTCCTTCTGAAACATTTCCATTATTGACTCATAAATAACTCATAATACTGAGCATTTTCAAAAATGTGCATTAAAATTGAGTGAAAAATAAAAAGGTTCCAATTTTGGAAATTGGCACTATTGGGTCCTTTCGATCAAATTTATCTCAGAAATCATATGAGATAAAGGAAATCTGTCAACATATTTCAGAAGCTTTTTTGTATAAATTCTTTAACCTTCCAAATATGTGAAATTTTGGTATTTTGGTCTCTTTTAACCCCCTTTTCAAATTAAAATAGCAGAATTTTCTTAATGACTCATCAATAACCTATAAATATGATCATTTGCAATAAAACAAATGAATAGTGGATGAAAAATTGAATAAGTTCAAACTGTGTCATCCCCTTCCCCCTTTTTTTTAATTTTTTTATACTACACAGAAAGACAGATGGAAGATGACAACGTCAACGACAAACCTATACCACAAATGCAAACATTATCTTATACTTATCCATAACTACGAAATTGTGAAATTGTGAAAATGGATGATGGGAAAACAAATAAATGCTGTAACTGAAAGAAACATCATATTGCTTACCTATTATTAGAACCACATGTACCTGCAACTTACCACATTGTACATTCATATAACCTGTGTAAAGTTTATAAGGCCAATAAAACTAAATACTTGTGTGTATGAATCAATACTGGAGGGTAGTATTGTTTAGTACAATGATAAATGAATGAATGAGTGTTGAGAGTGGTAAATATAGAATAATGTTCATTTTAAAGGTCGAGACAGACATTATCAATAGTATCGCTGTTGTCGAGGCTGCATGTCAAGACTTTCCAATCGGACTTTATTGATTTTAATCAGTAATATATAATGTGTTTGATGTCATACTGACAGATCATTTACAGCATCATAGACAGTGCGTTGATACTTAAAATATTAATCATCAAAATCATAGGAAATTAATATACCCAAATTACCAATAACTTGAAAATATTGGCATTTTATTAATTAGCTGGCATTTCTTACCTATTGATTTGGTCAGATATTTATCAAGTTATTGGTTGAATTAGGGAATAGCAATTCTTACACAAAATCAGACAAATTGGAAATAAGATTTATTTGTCTTTTGTCAATGTTTTATAATATTTGGAAATAAAAAAAAATATATACATAAATGAATTTATTTTTCAAAAGGATTATTAAATTAGGCCAGGTAAGCTACAGAAGCTATTCTTGCCTTGTATGGTATACAAATGGAACCTTTACACCAATTAGATATTCATATTGAAAGATGGGGCAACTAATTGTTATTTAATGCCAAATTAATAAAATTATTTAGCTATATCATGGCAGAAAAAAGTTACATTTGATGAGATGATGATGTCTGCGTTGTACTTGATAAGCTAACTAAGTTTGATTATATAGTACCAGCTTACTAAACCAACAGTCCCAGAGTAGACATGTCGCTCCACTGGGACACATCTTGATTCCTTAATTGCTGCATACTTAGCACACCAGAATGTGTATATTTATTTTGAAGTTCTTTATTGAGGTTAACAAAAATAATATGTACCAGCATTATGATACATGAAAACACATTAAATTAGTATGTTTGATGATCTTTTCAAAAATTATTATCACCCTAGAAAGTCAAACCAAATGTATTTTTCTCAATTTAATGTTAATTTTTTAAACAGAAAATTCAAAAACCTAAATATAAAACTTACTTATCAGATTTTCTGCCTGCTGAACCAGATTTAGGTGTAGCTGATTTAGTAGGACTGGGAACAAATGACAACTCAGAATCTTCCCTAAAAACAAAATAACATTAAAGTTATACTATACATCACTAAGTAAAACTGCATATATGACCGTCAAATCCCTAATTAACATTAACAACTCTTCAAATGCAATACAGTTATTTCTTAAGTTTGATTTTAATCCCTTTAGGGTTTTCAGGAAAGAATTTTTGCATTCATTTTTGTCAAAAAGGACTACTTGAGTAAAAATCCACAATCAAAGAAATCATCCTCATCATATTATATATGTTAACTCTCAATCATATATAAACTTCCTGTTTAATTATTGTTGTTAAAATAGGCTTAACTGCAAAAATCAGTACAATTTGACCCAAAAAAAATACATTTTGTATAAGGAAAAATCTGCTGGACAGTATATGCCAAAAAGTTAATAATCTGACATATACGTACAGCTAAAATTTCAGTCCATTTCTGCCTATCATATATGTATAGGTGTTTTGACAATTTAGAGATACTTAATCATTTTTAGTAACGACGGCCATCATGGAAGTGAGGAGCCATCAGATATAGTTTTGAAATAACCAAGGAATTTGCTCCACATTGGTCTTGTGGTTTCATTGAATATTAACATGTAAAAACCCAGCGATGGTTGACACAAGACAAAAGATCAAATGGTCTTCGGGCAAAAGAGATAAATATTGTGTCTTACTTTATAGGCAAGAATTCTGCACTTGTAGAATCAAAATCTTCTTCACAATGACCTCTGTGACAATCTCTAGTTGGAATCTCAGGCTACAAAACGAATACAGTATTGAATATAAATGAACACACACAAAACATGAAATGAATTTTTTCAAATGACAACTTCTAGTTTGAGACAACATATAGCTGTGTAAAATTATGAATACATATTGCTAATTCTTTAAAACTGAGTGGTTGTGAACAGCAGTGCCGTATAATAAGCCTACAATAGAAGCTAATCTGGTTATCAACATACTGTTTAGGTTCAAGCAAGTTTTTGATACATGCTAATATCTCTTGTTATATATGTCTTTCGTGGTGAACTGAATTTCGTAGTTTAATGGATGGAAATCGATGTTCAAAAAATAAAAATGAATTCACAGTATTATTTTGGTATCTCAGTATACTATGAAAGAAAATATCCACTGATTGGTGGTCATCCTTAATGTATTTTATTATTTTTCTTCCTCTACCTCATTAAAGGGTTATGGTGTTTAACACCACTTTCAACAATAGTTCAGTTATATCGTGGCGGTCAGTTTTATTGGTGGAGGAAATCAGAGTACTTGGAGAAAACCACTGACCTGTGGCAAGTCACTGACAAATTTCATCACATAATGTTGTATCGAGTACACCTCACCTGAGCGGGGTTCAAACTCACAACGTTAGTGGTGATAGGCACTGATTGCATAGGTAGTTGTAAATCCAACTACCAAACGATCATGACGGCCCCCACTTCATTAAAAGAAGACAGAATATACAAAATGCACAGATAAGTTAATGGTCATGTTATTCTACCTCTTCTTCATATTCTCTCCTGACAGCATCACTGAGTTCTCTCTTTAATGTTAGGATGTGTTTCTTATGTGATTCTATCTCCTCTTCTAATGCTCTTATCTTAGCATATGCCTGGTTCTGATGATCAACAAAAGATCCTACCAAATTCTGAAATCATATTTGAAACTGGTTAATGGTTATCATACTTATCAAACAGAAACTACTACAACACTCAACCATTAAATTCAATAATTGACTTTTGCACATTCAAGTTTTTTTCCGTTATGACCCACATAAATTGAATCCATTCTAGAAAGAGCAATGGAAAGGATAACAAATTTGAGTATAATTTTCTCATATTTTGTAGATAATTGAACAGACAGAGGATAATTTTATACTAAATAGAAAATTCACAAGTTGTTACAACAATAATATTTTGAACATATTATGGGGAAAAATATATGATATTTTCATACGAAATTTGCAGGAAAAGAGACACTTTTGACCACCTTAAAGGGAAATAACTCCTGTAAAACAAAATTTTAGAATCAAAGTCGGAAATGTGCAAATGGTCTGTTACATAAAAGATACACAGTAGATTATCTACACATTAATTTACAAGTGAATACTTTTTTCTATACATTTATTATTTATTTTTGTCTTTATATCTACAAGAAAACACATTTTCGTTTCTCATACCCTAAAAAAGGTTGTAAACCAGTGTAAAAGGCCCCCGTAGCTTACACATATACCCACATATACCCACATTGACTGAATTTAAATAAGCAGCATAGTTTTTTTTCACTGAAGAGGAGTATTTTTAAATAGGTTTTTGATCAATGAAAAAATATGCAAGTTGAAAGTCTAAATAATATACAACAATGGAAGTGATTGAGTGATTGTTGTTTAACGCCAAACGAAACAATTTTTCAGCAATATCATGGTGAGAACAAGTTACATTCAATGACATGATGATGATGTCTGCTTCGTACTAGGCCAACAAGCTAAATTGAATCTTAATAGTGCTATTTAATTGAAACAACATCCTGCAGGCAGACATGTGTTGCCCCATTCAGATATATGATCATGATTTTGAGCCCACCAGTCTTTGTTCTTACTCCTTAATGCTGCATGCTTAGTGCAGAAACAACAAATACCAATTTTATAGTCTTTCTTTTGACCCGAATGTGACTAATAAACCCACAATCTACCACACTCAGGATAAGTTTGCTAACCATTACACCAACGATGTGGTTAATATAAAAATGTGAAAATATATTTGGCAAAATATATAAAAAATGTGAAGCTTAACCTTATATATACAAAAATATAACATAAAATCTGCAAAAAAAACAACAAAAAACAGTTTGCATCAATCATTATGATCACAAAAATAAAACCATGCAGCATGTGTTAAGTAAGGAATTAAATCTATTTAATTTTGTCAACAATCGTTTCTAAACTGAGCTAACACACAAAACTCATGCTTTAAAGATAATAAGATTTTGTCATTTTCTTCTATCCAGTACAGTACCCCTCTGGTAGGAGTGAGTGAGTGATTGCTGATTAATGTCAAATGAACAATATTTCAGCCATATCATGGCAAGAACAAGCTACATTCGATGAAAAGATAATGATGCATGATTTGGTACTAGCTCACTGAAACAACAATCCGCGGGTAGACATGTTGCTTCACTCAGACACATTATCCTAATTCCGAGCCTACCAGTCTTTGCTCATACTCCTTAATGCTGTGTGCTTAGCCAAGAAGCAACCAATACCAATTTTATAGTCTTTGGTTTGACAAGACCGTGGCTCAATCCAACTGTAATAAGCCCAGTTACAATAAAAGGTAAAGAATTGCCATTTTTCCCTATCTGGTGCCCTCCGGTAGTGTTAATCTATGTTCTAACATGACGTCCTTCTTTCGCTTTGTAGACAAACGAGCGATTTATCGATGGTATAATCTCATCTGCATATGCGCCGATGAATGTGACTGATTTTTCCATTGGCAGCATAAATTGTGTGTGACATTTTCCACAAACGTAAATATAAACTACAGTCTTCCAATCAAAGTATACTACCGTATTTGTACTCTTAGACATATCAGAATCGAAATAAATCATGGAAGCCAGAATGTGTTTTGAGTTTTAACATGGATTGGTGGATATTAGTAAATTTTATCCCTTGCCTCTGGCTCTGGATAAAATACTAATATCCGCCAATCCATGTTAAAACTCCCAACACATTCTGCTTCCATGATTTATTTCTTAAGTAGTGACTACTCAAATAATACAATTTCAGAGTTTCAATCTTAGGCTTGAGTAACCTAGGTAACATAGACTGAAGTAGGCCATGATAGAACATTTGAAAACCTTTCCCACTAAGTACAATAATCCCTGTGCACTGTTCCTTCATGAATAAACATGTGCTTCGTTCATGAATAAACATATGCATCCCTCATGAATAAACATGTGCATTAAAGTTCCCTGGAGAAGGTTTTGAGAAGCAGTTTTTTCTTCTTTAGAAATAAGCATGGTGGATGAAATAAGATGAGAACAGGTCTATTAAACAGAGACTTAAATTAGCACAAGCTGAATGAATGATGATGATACAAGCAGATAGACAATAGATGTTGCTTCATTATATACAAAATGTAATAATAAAAAAAAAATGGAATATTGAAATGACCTTTTAACTGGTATATTTAAGAAATTAAATAGAAAAATTATCAATAATATCTTTAAATATCTGCAGCAAGAGAATATGAAGCTTTTGTACACAACAACAAAAACTTCTGTAAAAATAATTTTGATATGCTCTGAATTTTATATTAATTTTATGATTTATTTATTGTCTTATATTCTAGAAATTCAGTTATATTTTATCTAAATTCTCACAAACAATATCTGAATAATCTAAATCTATGAATTAGTGCACTTATCTTAACAACACACAGAATGACTTACACATATAGTAAAATACAGGCTCTGAAAGTGGTGTAAAAATAGGATAAAAATGAGAGAAAACTTACTGTAAAACAATAAGGAGATAAAAAACAATATTACTTCAATTCAACCCTGTATATACTTAAGTCTTGTATTTCGAGAGCTTTCATAATATGTACATTTTTCAAAGTTATTCTTTTAATCAATAAATATGTTGTCTACTTACAACTGGTATCCTTTGTTTAGAGAAAAAAATATGTCAAATTTAAGAGACAAGTAATGACTAACATATGGAAAAATCTAATAATATTTACAAAACCATTGGTGAAAAAAGTGACATGGTGGATATTTGCATTTAAGAGTAAAATTCCCCAATTAAGACTGAAAAGAAATTGGGTCAATTAAGAGGTGGGAATATATCCTCCTCTACTTTATAAAGGCAATCTCCATTAAATTTTACTATAAAATCAAAAGTAATTTAAAAATAAACAGCAGCAACTTACCTGGCATGCTATAAGTTCCTGACCTGCTTTGCCAACATCACCTGGTATAAAGTCAGCATTCAACAGTAACTTAGACAAGGACATTTCTCTGCCACTGACAGGCTTAGTCAGTAACAATTCTTTTCTTGCCTGCAAATAAATAATTCACTATGATGGAAAACAAATTCAAGATTTTAAAAACTTTAACCTTAGAATGGAGATAAAATTGCCTTCCAATTTTTTTTGATAGGAACTTCTGAACATCTTAGCAGTTGATGATGCCTACCCTTCCGAAGCACCCGAGTTCACCCTGGTTTTTAGTGGGGTTCGTGTTACTCGATCTTTAAATTTATGTGTAATGCTTTGTAGATGGTTGTTTGTCCTTTTTATTTTGACCATTGTATTGTCTGTCCTTCTTCAATTTACGGATTTTTATTACCCCTTTGACACCTTCAAAATCTTCTTAATACATATTCAAAATGAATTTAATTTTTTTTAGCGATAAATCAGAATAAGATAGATATGGCTGATACATATAGCACATTTAAAATCTAGTAAAATAAATTTGCTTTTTAATTTATATATGTAATTCCAACATGACCTCCTTCTTTGGCTTTGTTAACAAACGAGCGAGTAATCCATTCGGTATAATCTCATTAGCACATGTACCGGTGAATGTGACTGACTTTTCCATTAGCAGCATAATTGTAACCCGAATAATGCCGATAGAGGGCACAGTTTTAATTGTGTGCGACATTTTCCGCAAGTGTAAATATAAATTACCGTCTTCCAATCAAGTATACCACCGTATTTGTATTCTTAGACTTTCAAAATCGAAATAAATCATGGAAGCCAGAATGTGTTTTGAGTTTTAACATGGATTGGCAGATATTAGTAAATTTTATCTGCTTCTGGCTCGGAATAAAATACTAATATCCGCCAATCCATTTTAAAACTCCCAACACATTCTGGCTTCCATGATTTATTTCTTAAACAATTTAATAGTTACAATTAGACAATCTTAATATACTAAGAAACCTTTATAGCCATACATCATGTATAAATTATCAAGGATAACATGGGTCCTACTATACATGAAAAAAACTATGGTAATATAACATCTTTATATAATACATGTAGAGCTTAAATAGAAAATTTTAACTCACAAATTTAACAATGTTCAAACCATAATTCATTAGGCTACACTGAAACACATTCAGGGATATTTACCTGATCCAAGGCATTTTCAACATTCCTTACATATGCTATTAAGATGTCCTTATCCCTGAAAAAAATAATTACACAAAAATTATTTTAAGATAATTTCAAAAGTCACTGTATAATATTGTCTATAAGTATAAAATTACTTATCTAAACTTGTTTGTATCTAGGTTAAATATCAGTATAAATACAGTCTAACCTGTATATAAAGGCCACTCAAGGGAACCTGAAAATGTGGTTTTTATCAGCAGTTGCCCTTTATATACAGGTTAACATTATATGCACTATTCAATATTCTAACATGACGTCCTTCATTGGCTATATAAATAATATAATGATAAAACTCACAATATATTTTAATTCGTTCATGCGTATTGACGAACAAATTACAAACATCATTCCCTAGTGAATTTATGTATTCATACAGCACTGTGGTGCATAACAAACATAAAAATGACCGTATTGTTTATACCTAAATTTTTCCGGAATAAATACTTAAGACAACCATAAATGGACTTTGACTTTTGAAATTTAACATCTTCCAGTGAAGTCGTTTACAAGGAATGCTGATGACATTAAAACACATGGTTACTGATTTATTTTACAATTTTGTGAGCATTTTACTTGTTTAAGTTGCTAAATTCCAAATGCCATTAAATTGGAAAATATCAGTAACTTCATAGCATCACAGTCTATTTATACATAAAAGAAAAACAACTGTAAACATGAAGATTAGTGAATTTTGTTATGAAATGCATTTCCATTACTGACTTCCACTTCAAAAAATAAGTTAGATTTTTCCTACTAGAATCGAAATAATTCATGGAAGCCAGAGTTTGTATCACGTTTTAACATGGGTAACATTATATTCATTGCATTTTATACCTCGCTATCATTCGGGATAAAAATTTTACGAAAATAATGTTACCCATGTTAAAACTGTATACAAACTCTTGCTTCCATAAATTATTTCTTAAATTAGAAAAATGAGATTGCCATTTATAGACAGTAATTTGTTATATAGGTGCCCTTTAAGGCAGGTCTTACTGTAGTTTGCAATAAAATTGTGTAATTTAATTGGTTAATGATATATCAATTTTAATACAACTAACATCTTTCTGTTTCCCGCAAACTTAATAGTAAACTAACATTACATTTTTTTATATGTTAATTAAATTTTAAAAACTTATTAATATTTTTATACAACCAGTAAATCTTACTTTGCCACTGTTCTCAATGCCTTCTCAGCATCATATATATTTTGCACCAATGTTTTCCTATCTCCCTCTAGTGTAATCACTTGTCTGTTTAGCTGTCGTAACGTCTGCTCTTTACGTTTGACTTCCATCTTTGTTTCCGCCAATCCCTAAGATGAAAAGCATTCAAATTAATTTAATACACAAATGTACCTCTTTTCTAGAACAAAAACTACCTTGAGAAATTATTACAAAATGATTTCCATGTCCAATAATGTGACGCTATATTGACGTTGCCTCGACAAATCCTTGATAAATATAGTTGATATGTTTTGCCGGAAATGGATTTCTCATCACATCTAGCATCTAAGGCTATGCCTATGATGTGATATTGCTCTGAAAAAATCCATTCTCGCAAAATACATCAACAATAGTATATATATATATCTTGTTCCATCAACCACTATTGGTAATCAAAAGGAAAAATGTATATGGTTTAAAAAATACATCAATTGATATACCACGATATAGCTGAAATACTGCTAAAGTTGACGTTAAACTCCAATCAAACAATCAATCAATCAATTGATACTATACTGAACTGATTTTATATGACCAATTAAGATCAACATGAACTGTAACCAAATGTTACGATTTTTTACGATATTTCCTTAACTGATTTCTGTACTTTAAATAATAAATATCCTACTTACATGAACAGCTTCTGTTAATGTTTGTTCTTTCTCCATCCCTTCTGTTGTATACAGATCAAGTCTCATGGTAATTTCCTCCAGTTGTCTCCCTTGTTCTATTAATAGCTGTTGAGCTTGTTGTTCTCTGCGTAGAGCGTTGTTTAGTTCATGACAAACTGATTCAAATTTCTCTATACTAACATACTGTAGTTCCTGTTTAAATATTAAAGCATGATGATTAAATAAAACAATTTGTTTTTTTTATAAATTGCATATCTTTAGTAATTTGTATTGGGGTTATGGTATTTAATGCCACATTCAACAATATTTCAGTTATATCGTGGCAGTCAGTTCTTTTGGTGGAGGAAACGGGAGTACCCTGAGAAAACCACTGACCTGACAAACTTTATCACATAATGTTGCAACGAGTACACCTCACCTTAGCAAGATTTGAACTCACTTCGTTAGTAGTGATAGGAACATATTGCATAGGTACAGGGTTCCCACTCTTTTCCAGATATGAAATTCCAGGGTTTTTCCAGGACTTTTTTCAGTTTTCAAGGATAAGTTTTTTTGTTCGTTATTTGCCGCTTGAACAAGTATTTTGTTATTATCATAGATTTCTTCACGTGTGATTGAATATTGATCGCCATCATCGGAACTAATTCATGTAACATTGACCTGCACTACTTCTACAAACACATTGCAGATTCAGATTCAAGTTATCAATTCATCCCTATGCCTTTCGTCCCTTTTATTGGCCTATTGTAGACGCTTTTATTATTAATGGGACGAATAAAGCAAGGGACGAATTGATTATCGGACCAAGGGAAGTAACTCGAAATTGACAAATTGCATCAAAACTTCCGGTGGTTAAACAATTACGCTTTCAATAAAGATTTCCAGGGTAAATCCCGGATTTTGACTATTAATTTTCAAGGACATTTCCCGACCGGGAACGTGTATAACGAAATTCCAGGGTATTTCCCGTTTTCATGGATGCGTGGGAACCCTGATAGGTAGTTATAAATCCAACTACCATACGATTACGACCACAACGAACCCTTGGTAATTTGGTAATACATATATACATTAATTCACAAAATTTGCTCAGTTTTAATGATTTACCAGGCTGGAGTAAATTAATTAAAAACCATATTTTCTCTATTTTTAGCTATTTTTTGAAGTAGCTAATTAGATTTAATAAGCTAGTACAGCATTTACTATCATTAAACTTTATTGAACCAAAAGTAAGTTTTAAAACTGTTCGACCTGCTAGTACAGCATTTACTATCATTAAACTTCATTGAACCAAAAGTAAGTTTTAAAACTGTTCGACCTGCTAGTACAGCATTTACTATCATTAAACTTCATTGAACCAAAAGTAAGTTTTAAAACTGTTTGACCTGCTAGTACAGTATATACCATCATTAACTTCATTGAACCAAAAGAAAGTATTAAACCATTCGACCTGCTAAATACTTATTCTTATTGTGATTTGACCTAATGATTATCTCCCTTATAAGAACTCCATAGTATACCTTATCCTTGAGATTATTCAATTCATCCTGGAGTTGTTCTACTTCCTGCCTCTGTGGACCTAATTCATTCTCTTCTTTCAGCTTATTTATTTCACACATCAGATTTCTTCTTTCTATCTCTACTGTGTGGAGTCGCTGTGTAAAATCTAATATGTGATTCTGTAAGGCACCAAGTAATTCCTGAAATAAACAATTATACAGGGTTTCAAACTCTACTTTGCAACAAGAAAGACATGGATGTAACTTAAAGAGAAAGATTATCCATCTGCAACTCAAAGTTAAATTCAAAATTTATGGAAAAGTGTTTTCATTGCTGTTCTCCATCTTAACTTCTACTGATTAATCTTCTTCTGTGATTCTATGGTGGGAATAATAAAAGATTTTAAAATAAGGGTAAAATAATCTTATAAACAAGATGTTGCACGCTATGTCGTGCTAAGAATACCCCCACTCGTTCATTTGTAAGTCGCACGGTAAACAGGAAGTAGATGTGCGGTAAACCTGGAAAGGGGAGATACGGTACAAGTCACCATGCCAAAGCCATATATCAAATATAAAATCATTTCTTCCAGTAGAAGCTGAGATAACTGTTACGAAAGTTTTCATTACGGCAAACATGAAAAATTCTAAGTCGCCCTGTAAACAGGAAGTAGAGGTGTGGTAAACCTGGAAAGGGGAGACACGGTACAAGTCACCATGTCAAAGCCATATATCAAATATAAAATCATTTCTTCCAGTAGAAGCTGAGATAACTGTTACGAAAGTTTTCATTACGGCAAACATGAAAAATTCTAAGTCGCCCTGTAAACAGGAAGTAGATGTGCGGTAAACCTGGAAAGTGTGAACGGACGGACGCACTAATGAGAGGGTACTTGTGAGGATGAAGACTTTTGGGGTGCTAATGTGTACAGAATGGTTTTACGGGTAGCATCTTTCTTGGCCATGCAATGGGAACATTACGTGCAAACAACTCGGAAACGACCGATCGATCACGTAGATTTGTCTGGTATTCTAATCAAGGGAGATAAAATTGAGCAGGATACCAGACTATTAAATTGAAATTTTACGATCTTAGCCGTTTCGGTCGTCCATGTCCGCTCATCCGTTACTTGTGAGCTGTATTGTTTTTATCTATCACTTATGATCTTACAATGTCCATACTGGTGATTTTCCAATGTGATTTGTGGGATGTACCACATAACTTGCATTTCTCCCCCCAAGTCTTGTTTGTACCTTAAAATCAACTCACAAGTACCCTCTCATGAGAGTGGACGGACGGACGGACAAGGTGATTGCAATATAGCCCCCTCTCTACGAGTGGGGGTATAATACTGTCATCAGTATGCAGTGAATGAGTCAGAGTGAGTAATTGTTGTTTAGCCACCGACCATGGGCAAGCAACTGGTAAGGTTTATCACTTGCGACTGTGAGACGAGTGTAGTTCACAAAATCACAGCATTTTTACTGTTCCAGAGAACTTAAAACTGACCTGTAAAGATACAAGATGTTGTTTCTGTTCTAATGACTGACTGTTACAAGTCTTTGCCAACGCTCGCCCCATCTGTCTCACCAGAGAATTTCTTTCCCTAAAAGCCATCTGAGATTGACCTGGTACCCCTTCAAAGTGCTTAGATATTTTATCAACCAGTTTGGTGAAACAGTTCTTCGCTGCATTCACTACTGCTCGTGATTCTGTGGAAGATGCTGAAAAAAACAACTTTATTTTTTTTTATGTCCAAAAAAATTACTATTAATATTTGGATATAAACGATTGATTGATTGATTGGTGTTTAATGCCAACTTTAGCAGTATTTTAGCTATCGTAGCAAATATATAAGGCAAGTGAGTAATTTTTCAAATAATTGTTGTATTTCATTCTTCTAGATATTCTTTTAAAGGCCATGTACGTAGGGGAAAATTATGCAAGAAGAATTGCTTTATTTTAAAATCCTTTAAGTCAGTCAGATTTCATTATTGTTATATCAATTATGAATTAAGACAGTTTTAAACAGTGATGGTAAACAATTCCAACAATATCAACAAAACCAACATAATATATATATATATATATATATATATGATATAAACAGAGAAACTTGTCTAAACTGATTCCTGAATTAAACAGAATCCTGTATAATCTTAACTTAAAGTCTAAATAAAAAGTGTAAACTGAACACCTGTCTACTATGAACATAAAAATTGTCGGTCCCAAAGGAGGTTTAGTTTAGATAGGTTACACTATGTTTTAGCTAGAAGAATTATTTCATTATCATTTAAGTCTAATTTTGGTGAATTAAAATCTAAAACTTTTTTCTGTTTGTCCCAAGCCAGGACATGGATTTCAAATGTCAAGGTCTTTTTCAAGTTCAACAGGTTGAGGTCAGAGGTGATTGTCAGGGTTCGACATTAACTTTTTGACCAACTTGTCCATTCGGGCAAGTGCCATATTGGTTTTACTTGCCTGAAACTGTAAACTACTAGCCCGAATTCTTAAATGCCATATATGCATGTAGTGCAGAACTATGCAATTTACAATAACCGTTCATAGAGTAGAATAACCCCTCATATTAATTATTTACACCTTATGATGTGAGCATAGTGTTAGTGCATCATTTGGCTATTTTTGTTAGAAAATTTAAGTCTGAATGTTCCTTAGGCCAAATAAAATTGATTGTTGGTTTCCCCTAACATAGGGAAATTTTTAAGGGCCGGCAGGCAGGTTTTTTTTTTTTTTAACTCAAGAGATATTGCAAATCAGGGTTTTGCTATCTTTCCCATGAAGGTCAGAAAATATATCATGCAGGTTTAAACATTTGCATCACTCTTGTTTCATTTGATAAATGCGAACATTTCTGTAAATGAACAGCCAGACAGAATGGTTCCACTGGGCACACCGCCGGTGGCCATTTTATACACACTGTACGTCACGTACACGTTTTAGATCATGGTCATTTTACCGATATCTTAAGCGCTTTGGAGATCTAGATCAATGACCTTGACAAGTGGAAAAAAACATTGAAAAAGCATGGCTGCACTTCATCTCCGTGAATTTTGAAAATGACTGTAATTGTTTACGATAAAAAAAATCTCCATATCACCGAGTTAGAAGACACACGGCCGGTGTTTATTTTATGTATCTTATTTAACAGTAATAAAATATAACGACCCGAACATATCACAGAATCATTTTCACTTGCCCGATCGGACTAGTTGGGTGCCGTTTTCACTTGCTCGAAGACGCATTTCACTTGCCCCGGGCAATCGGACAACTGTTAATGTCGAACCCTGATTGTTCGAGGTTTTTATTTTATATTGGTGGAATTGTCGACCATCACTGTTTAAACTTTCTTTTCATAATTGTAGAAATATGTTCCCCCTACTTTTGTCTTTGTCCTTGACATGGTCTATGACTTCTAGAAAATCTGATGTTGATGTTAGTATTGTGTTTAATAACTCTGGATTAGAAAACCATTGAAGCATGGCCTCTGGAGGTAGTTGTTCATGTACATCATCTTCTGCAGCACCTATGAAAAAAACATTACCCTCGTTAATCCAATATTTTAAATCATGAAAATAATCGTTAACGATCAAATCTGTCATGTGATGTGTTCATTTAAAAAGGGTTGTAATTCCTAATATGAATTACATATTTTATTATTTAGAAAAACAGAAAAAAAATGAACAAGGGCAACGCAAAGCGTGGCGTATCCCCTCGCCTAAAAATTTGACCCGGTGACCTTGAGCTTTGACCTTGAAAATCAATAGGGTTCCAGATTCTCTTAAGGACTAAGTATGTACCAAGTTTGGTCAAAATCCAATGAAGAATGTTGATTCTAGAGTGTTCACAAGGATGTTACGGAAGGAAGGACAGACGGACGGTAGTGTTACTATATCCCTTTGCAACTTCGTTAGCGAGGGATTAACAAGGGCAACGCAAAGTGTGGCGTATCCCCTCGCCTAAAAATTTGACCTGGTGACCTTGAAAATCAATAGGGTTCCAGATTCTCTTAAGAGTCACTAAGTATGTACCAAGTTTGGTCAAAATCCATTGAAGGATGTTGATTTTAGAGTGTTCACAAGGATGTTACGGAAGGACGGTAGCATTACTATATCCCTTCACAACTTCGTTGACGAGGGGATAATAAGTTGTGATCTCACAAAATATGACTGAATAATAAAATGGCAAAGATTGGCATTGTCTGATCAGGAAAATCAATAATGGTTGAGAGTCAATAAAGATTTATTTTTACAAACAGTGATATTTGTAATGAATGTACAAATAAATTAAGGCAAAAGTAAAATGTCCATTAAAATATATAAAAAAAACATACAGGTTGCACATTAGCATCTAATACAATATATTACAATGTAACGTGGGCAAATTTTGTTTTATAAGTTTTTCGATACAATTACAACAATTTTTTACAAATTGTTTGCATCTGGGCAAATGATATCAGGCACATTAAAGTTTTACAGACTGCAAAAATCTGTCAGTTACACCTCTTTTCTTTAATTACATGAATAACCTACTGACAGACAAAGTGAAAATGACCACTACAATATACACACCTGAGATAGAAATACTTGGTGGTTTGACACCTCCTGTACACACTAATAAACCATTCTGTGGTGATACACTTGTATCATATGTTACGAACATCTTTGAACTGTTGTGTCTGAAACATCGTAATCTATTTGCTGCTATCACCGCGACAACACCAACACGAAACAACAACAATGGCTGCCTTCGTGAATTAACAGGCTTTGATTTGTCTGACAGGGATCCTTCCTTTGAAAGTTTCATTTCTTCTCCTAAAGTACCCACTAACAATTCAATTCTATCTCTACAAAACTCCCAGTTGTTTAATTGTTCTTCCAAGATCTTCCTCTGTAATGCTAGCTGGTTGTTACGGGAACACATTGGGAAGAAGGCACCAGATAACAAACTAACAGCTGCTAACAATGCTGTATTATGTCGTCGTGTCTCAGACAGTTGGAGACGAAGGTCTACTACTTCACTTTCTAGACCTTGCTTAACACTTCCAGTCATTCGAATCTTCTCCCAAGCTTGATCAGCCATAGCTTGACTTTTCTGAAAATAAATAACATTCAAAATGAGCTTTTCTCTATTTCTGCATAGAATAATATAAAAATGAACAAGAGTCAAGAATACTTCCATCCTTAGTCATTTCATAAAAGACACCTGTTTGGATACAAAAACTCAAATATTTTTGGAAAATAACCAGTAATTGAAATCTTAGTTTTTATCATATGCACACCTAAAATAGAAGTACATGTTAACATCCTCTGAAGCAAAATAATTCTGCATTGAAAACAGAAAACTCCACAAATATTACATCCTCTATATGGCCAGACATGGTAAAACCGATTTGCCCAACTGTTTGATGAGGATCCATAAAAAACATGTATGTATATCTCCATTCTATTGGCAATGAAGCACGCAAAGTCAATTTGATAGAATATTAGAAGCCGTAACCTACTTTAGATCTATTTTGTAGTTCATTAAGAAGCTATAACCTACTTTAGATTTTTGGAGTTCATTAAAGAAACTGTAAACTACTTTAGATCTATTTTGTAGTTCATTAAGAAGTGTAACCTACTTTAGATCTATTTTGTAGTTCATTAAGAAGCTATAACCTACTTTAGATCTATTTTGTAGTTCATTAAGAAGCTGTAACATACTTTAGATCTATTTTGTAGTTCATTAAGAAGCTGTAACCTACTTTAGATCTATTTTGTAGTTCATTAAGAAGTGTAACCTACTTTAGATCTATTTTGTAGTTCATTAAGAAGCTATAATTTACTTTAGATCTATTTTGTAGTTCATTAAGAAGCTGTATCCTACTTTAGATCTATTTTGTAGTTCATTAAGAAGCTGTAACCTACTTTAAATCTATTTTGTAGTTCATTAAGAAGCTGTAACCTACTTTAGATCTATTTTGTAGTTCATTAAGAAGCTATAACCTACTTTAGATCTATTTTGTATTTCATTAAGAAGCTGTAACCTACTTTAGATCTATTTTGTAGTTCATTAAGAAGTGTAACCTACTTTAGATCTATTTTGTAGTTCATTAAGCAGCTATAACCTACTTTAGATCTATTTTGTAGTTCATTAAAGAAACTGTAACCTACTTTAGATCTATTTTGTAGTTCATTAAGAAGCTATAATTTACTTTAGATTTTTGGAGTTCATTAAAGAAACTGTAACCTACTTTAGATCTATTTTGTAGTTCATTAAGAAGTGTAACCTACTTTAGATCTATTTTGTAGTTCATTAAGAAGCTATAACCTACTTTAGATCTATTTTGTAGT
>MJUT01026509.1:958060-980466 GCA_002080005.1 Gigantidas platifrons
AGTTCATTAAAGAAACTGTAACCTACTTTAGATCTATTTTGTAGTTCATTAAGAAGTGTAACCTACTTTAGATCTATTTTGTAGTTCATTAAGAAGCTATAACCTACTTTAGATCTATTTTGTAGTTCATTAAGAAGCTGTAACCTACTTTAGATCTATTTTGTAGTTCATTAAGAAGCTGCTGATAATGTCCCTCTATCTCTTCCTTTTGTTTCTGCCAGGACAATTCTCGTTCTTTAGTCAGAGATGTTAATTTGTTCAACTGATCTTCATATGATTTCTGTATTTCTTCCACAGCACCTTCTTTAGCTTTTAATGCTTCCTCTAAATGATGAACCTGTATAAAATATAATAATTTATTACATGGCAGTATTGACAAGGGGAGATTACAATAATAAGAGGCTTACTTGTATCACTCATCTGGTTATAAAGCTATTTACTATCAAATGATCATATTTGTTTAGACTTTTAGAGTTTAGACTCAATCTGTTTTGGAAAAGAATATTTTAAAAACATTTTTCAGTCATTCTCATCGGGGTCGACAAATAGGGAGCACCAGCTGTCATCTTACGCCATCACCCATGTTGTTCTCATACAATTCCCCATACCATGTGTTAATGGAACAGGAAATTTCTGGGAAGAGCAAATAAAATATTGTAAACTCAAAAAGGAAGGGTTGGGATCCCCTTAACCAGTTTAACCTGCCACATTTTTGTGCCTGTCTCAACCCAGGACTTGGATTTCCAACACCATATGTCATGTTTTTTCTTGTGTTCGGTGCTTTGAGATGAGAAGTGGTTGTTTATTTTGTTGACCATCACTGCTTAAACTTTCTTTTCATAAAATTTACACAATTTTAAAAAAGTAAGTCAAGCACATATTATGCTGACCAAAGTGTGAAACTATGTCCCATCGGAAATAGGATAGGGTTTATTATAGATGAATGATCACATTTACACTCTGACAAAATCAATATTTATACAGGATTTAGTAACTAAATGCACAGCTCTACCTTTTCTTCGGACCTTTGTTGAGTAGACACCAAGCTTGAGACTTGATCATACACAAGACTAGCCAAATCTGACCATGAGAACTGGTTCATGCCATGATCTTTAGCAGATACCATTACACGACCTGCTAACAGTCTCTGATACATTCCATGGAGGAAGGCTAGTTTCTCCTCATCATTGTTCTTTTGTCTCTTCACAAGCTTCATAATCTGTTTAAAAAGAAATGCACAGGCTATCATATTTGTATAAAAATGACAAAATAAACAAAACAAGAGTTAAATATGAGTGTGACTGTGACCAAATATCAGCATGCATATGAAAGTCAACTCTGACAAAATATTTGCATTTATCCTGCACTGGATGTATTTGAGCAGTCAAATTGCACTGATTGGATATATTTTTGTTATATACGGTCACTTACCAAACTAGAGGCTCACCTGAGTGAGCCTGTATCGCTCACCTGATTTCCTAGTGGCTGCAGGTTAGTATTCAATGTTGAACTATGTCCTGCAGTGGTGGCCATTTTGGATTGGCCAAAAAAACCCTTAAAGTTTGTAGAGGACCATCCAAGGAACATTTCTGCAAAAGATCATTTTCACTGACGCCATGGTTTCTGAGAAGAAGATCTTTATACATATTTCCCATAGGGTCCAATGTTAAACTATGTCCTGGAGTGGTGGCCATCTTGGATTTCAGATCAGCAAAAAGAAAAAAAACTTTACAGAAGACCATCCAAGGAACATTTCTGCAAAGGATCATTTTCAATGACTCCATGGTTTCTCAAAAGAAGATCTTTATACATATTTCCCATAGGGTCCAATGTTAAACTTTGTCCAGCGGTGGCGGCCATCTTGGATTCAGCATCTGCACCAAAAACATTTTTTTGGTAGAGGACTATCCAAGGAACATTTCTGCAAAGGATCATTTTCATTGACAATGTGGTTTCTGAGAAGAAGATCTTTGAAGGTATTTCCCATAGGGTCAAATGTTAAACTTTGTCCCGCAGTGACGGCCATTTTGGACTTCAGATCAGCACCAAAAACATAATTTTGGTAGAGGACCATTCAAGGAACATTTCTGCAAGAGATCATTTTTACTGACATTGTGGCTTCTGAGAAGAAGATCTTTGAAGGTATTTACCATAGGGTCCAATGTTAAACTTCATCCTGCTGTGGCGGCCATCTTTGATTTTGGATCTGCACCAAAAACATAATTTTGGTAGAGGACCATCCAAGGATCCTTCACACCATAAAACAATTCCATTGGCTGTGTAGTTTCTGACAAGATCTTTGAAAATTTAGCCAATCAAAACACATTATTGGCCCTGGCCGCCATGTTGAATTCCTGATCGAAACAAAAAACATAAATTTTATAGAGGACCTCCTGATGCACATTCCTGCCAAGTTTGGTTCCATTATGCTCTGTGGTTTCTGAGGAGAAGATTGAAATGTGAAAAGCTAACGACGGACGATGACGGATGACGACGACGATGGACGCCAAGTGATGGCAATAGCTCACATGACCCTTTGGGTCAGGTGAGCTAAAAATAGCTTTTCTGGTATCAGATTCATGTAGAGTGAACAGTAACAGTAGAGGTGTGGATGTCATCGATGACACCATTGAGAATATTTATGTTTCTGCACTTTTCAGACAACTTGGCATTTGTTTTCAATTTTTTGACATTGCAGGATAAATAAAATATGTGTACAATGTTGGTATTTGCACTCCCTGCGAAACAGGCCAGAAACGCTCGCCAAAGACTCGTTTTTCTACCAGTTTTTAAAGCTCTTACAAATAAATCTTATATTTTCTGACAATGTACATATATTGCATATATAGTTCTTCTTAGACAACAGAAGTTCTTCCTAATAAATAAATTCTTTATATAATAATATTTGTCAGACAATAGAAATTCTTCATATTAAATGAATTCTTGATATAATAATATTTGTCAGAAAAGAGAAATTCTTCCTATTAAATAAATTCTTTTTATAATAAAGATATTTCTGTTTAATTTCACCAATATTTGACGTACCTCTTCAGATAACTCATGTACTCTCTTTCTATCTTTAGTCTGATTAGAGGCTGTACTATGTAAGTCTATCTTCATCTTAGTTAAAGTACTCTCTAGTTCACCGTAGTCTGATCTCACTCTGTTCAACTCTTTGGCTGTTCTGGTATAATTCTTCTGTGCATCCTATGAAAAAACAAACCAGGAATAGCATTGACCAACAGAAGTAAAGAATAATGCTTAATTAGCAGGATAGGGAGTATTTAACACACATTTTAAGGTATGAGTTATGCCTATTGAGTATTGTTGAAGATCCTACAGTGACTGTGAAATGTAGGACAGCAATAAAAGTACAGAAGTAAAGAGTACTGCTCAACTGCAAGCTAGGGAGAATTTAACATGCATTTTAAGGTATGAGTTATGCTAATTGTTGAAGACCCTATAATGTCTGTATATTGTAGGACAGCAATAAAAGTCCTATTCCTTCACTTAAATTAGAGTCTAAGTATAAGTTGAATAGTCTCTCATGTTCATTTATACCCATATTCTTTCTTTCTAACATTAGTAAAACTTGTAGGTGTATATATAAGTAAAGTTGAACGATTCTCTCAGATATAGTAGAGTTCATTAATACACAGTATGAAATAGGGATATCATTAACTTAAGAACATAACTAGGGGAATCTTATCCTAACCCTAGCTGCAAAACATCTTAGACAAAAACATTAAGAAAATATCAGGAAGAGGGTTGAAATTCTTTGAAGGCAAAAGACTAACATCGATAATAGATAGTCTAACTATAGAAAATACACAGTAGGTTTTTTTGCTATTATAAATCTGACTGTTGACAATCTTTGGTAAACAATACATGGAATATTGACTATTAATAAATAACAATATTTTTTGCAGATAATTTGTCAACTGTTAAAATGATTTCCCTGTATATAGTGCAAAAGAGAATATTAAGACATAGAAATAGTAAATAAATTAGTTTTTTTTTCTGAAATCAAGATGAAAGACAGACTTTTCACCAACAAAAAAAATCAAATTATAACATGCAGTCAATCTATGCCCAACTAAAATTCTTCCACAGCCATTTTACTAAACGTTACAAATTATATCTTCTTGTTGTTTTATAGATTTAGCTACTGAAATAAAAGATTTGTCCATCCAACCAGAGAATTCCACAGTAACTACCCTCCCCCTTTTGAATACCTGTACAATATCCTCCTTTCTCCGTAGTCTAGTCTACATGTATAATAAGTACACATTAAAAAATCTTGATGCATGTGTTATGCTCATAAAATTCAAAATGACAGGGGAAAGTTTTACTTGAATATTCAGTCTTAAATTTTGCTAAAAACAATTACAATACAATTTTTCTAATAATTAAAACATTGCTTAAAAATATTTACAAATATTTATATTGAATGTTTATACATATTTGCTAAAGAAAATATTTTGATCACTCTCTATGCCTCAGTCTGAGACTGTTATGTTTAAGAAATAAATCATGGAAGCCAGAATGTGTTGGGAGTTTTAACATGGATTGGCGGATATTAGTATTTTATCCCGAGCCAGAAGCGAGGGATAAAATTTATCAATATCCACCAATCCATGTTAAAACTCAAATCACATTCTGGCTTCCATGATTTATTTCGATTCTGATATGTTTAAGAGTACAAATACGGTAGCATACTTTGATTGGAAGATGGTAATTTATACATACGCTTGCGGAAAATGTTGCACACAATTTATGTAACTCGAAAAATACTGCGCCCTCTATCGCCAATATTCGGGTCACAATTTATGCTGCCATTGGAAACGTCAGTCACATTCATCGGCGCATGTGCTAATGAGATAATACGAAGAAATAATTCTGTTTTTTTTTAACAAAGGGAAAGAGTGAGGTCATGTTAGAATATTCATTATATTATGGTTGTCATGCATGGAACAACAAAAGTCTGTCAAACATTATTAAATATCTTTGTGTGGCTTCGAAAAACAAGGATGACTGCATTAAATAAACAAGCCAATCTCTGTTCAAATTCTTCATCATTTTTTTTTAGTTTTGCTACCAAGACATAATGGTAGTATATCTGCCAAACATAAATTAATATGAGGTAATTTTGTGATTAATAACCACTTTCCCTCACCTCTAATGCTTTATCCTTGGCCCAAATCATTTCTTTACATTGATCAACCTCTTTACCAAGTGTCTCACTCAGCTTCTTCATTCTTATTAGCTAAAAAGAAATTCATTGATGTTGAAAAGTGAAAAAAAAATCATTGATATCGAAAAGAGATAAAAAAAAATTCATTAATATTGAAAAGAGATAAAAAAAAATCATTGATATTGAAAAGAGATAAAAAAAAATCATTGATATTGAAAAGAGATAAAAAAAATTCATTGATATTGAAAAGAGATAAAAAATTCATTGATATTGAAAAGAGATAAAAAAAAATTCATCGATATTGAAAAGATATATCTTTAATGCTAAAAGGAAAAACAAAAAATACCACACTGTAGGAACAGTTCCAAAATCTAAAATCAAACAAACTGAGGTAAAATTGATACCCATAAAACACATATCCATGACTTCTCAGTTTTCTGGCTTGGTACCGGCAATTCAAGAAAAAGTGCAGGGCTAAACTAGTTTTATGGTCCCAAACTTCCCCTCTTAGTGAAATGATGCGGTCATATACCAACCCTCACACGTAATCAAATTTCTAATGTCTAGGTACCAAACACATGAACAATCAACAAAGATGGGTCACTGACAATCTGTTAAGTCTTCAAGTATAATTTCAAATTCTAAAGATAAAACTAAACAAAGAATGTCTCAAGTATTCGAAGAATAGCAAGGGAAATAACACTCTATATACTACATATACTACATAACTAGTGGTTTATAAGCTTCCTTTGTCCTTGAACAAAACATGTCTCAAAATCTCTAAAATTTGCAGGGGAGATAAGAAGAGTTTGAAGATATCAAAGGGATAATCAGAATCCGTAAATCGAAGAAGAAAAGACAACACAATGGCCAAAAGAAAAACAAAAGATAACACATTATTTATTGCATCAATACTGATTAATAATCTTCCTTTGTACTTGAACAAAACATGTCTCAAAATTCTAAAATTTGCATGGGAGATAACACATCATTTATTGCATCATCTTCCTTCGTACTTGACAAAATATGCCTTGTGGATTCTAAAAACTGTTATAAGGGGAGGTAATCCATTACTTACTTCATCACTAGTGCTTTCTAATCTTCTCTTGTATTCAGACAAAGTATGTCTCAATGATTCTAAAACTGTGGTAGGGGCGGGTAACTTGTCAGATTCCTTCTTTCCTCCTGGTAAAAAATATTTCAAATTTTACTTGTAAAATATCAGAACACATAAGCTGTATTTGCATAATGTTGAGTGATAGTTTTTTTTTATATTTTAAATAGAAAATATTACATTGCTTTAATATTAAAAGAAAGTATAAACAGGAAATAGGAAAAGAGATAGGAGCTAATTATCGTTCTGCAATGAAAAAGTGGCCCAATAATATGGGTGGTATCTCAATTTTGACAATTTGAAATCTGGCCTGATAAGAAAGGTGGCCTTTGGTGGCAGTGGCTTTATCAGAGAGGGACTACTGTACAAGATTAAGGTTAGGGTTATAGTGTTCAACGTCACTTTCAACAATATTTCAGTTATATTGTGGCAGTCAGTTTTATTGGTGGAGGAGTCAAGAGTACCTGGAGAATACAAGATTAGGTGGACCAATGGCAGTCTACAAGTATATTATTCAATAAATTCATACGTACTTGTACTAGACTTCTTCGGAGGTTCATCGACCTGGAAGTTATGTAACAGTAATTCTAGTTCTCTCATACTTCCTCCATAGGTCTCCTCTAAATAAATCTGTCTTTTCTTTGCCTATATAAAAACATAAGTCAAATTGGTGAATACCGTTGACATAACCTATTTCATAATACTATTACAAAATTTATATACACCAAAGTGTAATTTGAACCAAAGGACTAGGTATTATTAGGACTTTATACCTTCCTCATTTCTAGCAGAAAATCTATAAGGAGTTTATGGTCATTTGTTTAATTTTAACTTAATACTAGATTATCAGTTATCTGTCAATAGAAGATATTGTAAGATAACTTAACACATAATTGTATGTTGTTTTCTTGTTGAAGATCCAACATATTTTATTGAAAACCTGTATTGGACTCGATGTCTGCGGCATTACAGGTTTTTAATACAATACAGTCTTGTATAGTATCATTCCATATTGTATATACACTGTACAATAACCTATTATTATCTCACATATTCCATACAAAGTCTCTGAAAGACCATCAACCATACAGATGGCACAAAAATATGACAAGATATAAGTACTTATATTAATATCATATTATTTGCTCTCAGTCCTTCATGCTGCATTCTTAGCTAACCATATCCAAACAGTGTTTATAAAAGAAAAAACCCTCCGTCAAGTTGGTTTTTTTTACCTTGTTCAGCTCATCTTTAAGTTCATTGAAGTTTTTCTGGTGAATTTCTAGTTCTTTAGACAAACTACCAATAACAGACTTTTTGTTATCTACTTCACTTGTTAATTGTTTTTTCACCGACTTGTATTCTTTCTCCGTCCTGAAAAAGTAAAATCATTAAAATCCAATAAAACATGCTGTTAAATACATCTTAATAAATCTATTTGATAAATATGTACTATTGCTGACATGTTTTTCGAGAATGGATTTTTCAGAGTCGTATCGTATCGAACGTAAAGCATAAAATGTTTGATGCCATCAGAAGTCCATTTCAAGTGAAACATGACAATAGTATGTTTATCTAGGATTTGTCAAAGTGACGTTAGTGATGTAAATATAATGTAATGTCAGAAATCATTCATAATAGATATTATCGTCTGTAAAGATCAAATTCAAAATAAAAAAATCAATCATTGAATATACATCTTTAGTGAAATAGATCAAAATGAGAAAGTTTACAAAATTTTGATTTTACTTTAAAAAAAATCAACAACATTTATAACGTACCTTTCTAGCTTGACACCTAATTCTTTTCCATTTTTCCTCTCTTCATCATAAGAATGTTCTAACTCTCTGATTTGTTTTGTTAGTCTATCGATTGCTTTATTAGCTTCATTATTGGCTGACTTTTCTACATCTAAAGCACCCTCTAAATCTCTCACTCTTAACTGAAAATATCAATTACTCTATAATGGATATCTGCCACTGCAATGAGTTGAGGTCAGAAGTGATTGTTCTTTTTGTTGATATTGGTGGAATTGTTGACCATCTTTCTTTTCATAATTCTATATTCTCAAGTATTAAGCCATGTAACTATATTTTGAGAACTACATGTTTTCCCCAATTCCTTGTATCATGATCACTGTGATATAAAATCTGTTTGTGTAAATATTTTTAAAGCCTTTTCAAATTGATTAATATTACAATATCACTATTGGTTGATTAATAACAGAATCTAGCTGACAAATACAAAGCAATAAGGCAGGTTGGCAGATCAGTAGATATACCATGGTTCATAAGCATAACTTGGCATTACAATGAATGAATATGTAAACTAGGTCATTTCAATGAATGAATATGTAAACTAGGTCATTTTAATGAATGAATATGCAAACTATGTCATTTAAATGAATATGTAAACTAGGACATTTCAATGAATGAATATGACCTTTGACCTATGACCTTGAAAATCAATAGGATTCTAGATTCTCTTAAGGACTAAGTATGTACCAAGTTTGGTCAAAATCCATCAAAGGATGTTGATTCTAGAGTGTTCACAAATATGTCATGCGGTAAAAAATTTGACTCTGTGACCTTGACCTTTGACCTTGAAAATCTATAGGGTTCCAGATTCTCTTAATGACTAAGTATGTACCAAGTTTAGTCAAAATCTATTGAATGATGTTGATTCTACAGTGTTCACAAGGATGTTACACGGAAAAAAATTTGACTCTGTGACCTTGACCTTTGACCTATGACCTTGAAAATCAATAGGGGTCCAGTGGTCGATTTCACAAAAAGTCGTAAGTCTAAGATCAGTCGTAAGTGTGAATTTCAACCAATCAAAAGCTTGGAAATCACACTTACGATAACACTTAAGATTAATCTTAGACTTACGACTTTTTGCGAAATCGACCCCAGATTCTCTTAAGGACTAAGTATGTACCAAGGTTGGTCAAAATCCATTGAAGGATGTTGATTCTAGATTGTTCACAATGATGTTATATGGTAAAAATTTGACCTGGTGACCTTTGACCTATGACCTTGAAAATCAATAGGGTTCCAGATTCTCTTAAGGACTAAGTATGTACCCAGTTTCGTCAAAATCCATTGAAGGATGTTGATTCTAGAGTGTTCACAAGGATGCTACGGAAGGACGGACGGACGGTAGCGTTACTATATCCCTTCGTAACTTCGTTGGCGAGGGGATAACAAGGTCATTTCAATGAATGAATATGCAAACTAGGTCATTTAAATGGATATGTAAACTAGGTCATTTAAATGAATGAATATGTAAACTATGTCATTTCAATGAATGAATATCTAAACTAGGTCATTTCAATGAATGAATGAATGAATGAATATGTAAACTAGGTCATTTCCAATCATAAGTACGTAACAATATATTCATAATGATATATGTATGTATGTATATTACATAAAATACCTGTACAATTTCAGAATTAAATTTCGTCTCTAGATGGGATGCTCGTTCGGCTTCTATATTCTCTTCAATACTTCTCAACTTTTGTAAGGCAGACTTAAATAAAGATAGAAATAGAAAAAGAAACAAATAGAGCAATAATCAAAACAAAGGTACAACATTTTTATACAGCAGATTTCACTTCATCAAAACTTGTCAATTGTAAAATTTGGTTTATTGTCAAATAAAATGTTTAAACACCAATCCATTTATCAATGAAATTGTCATTAAATCGACTGGTTAATTGCAAAGCCGCTATAATTGAAAATTTCGCTTTTTTGCAAAGATAATTTTGACCATTTTTTAATGTGTAGAAGTGTGGGTCATTTGTAAAACTAGACAGAAAAGGTAAAAATGTACATGTATCATAAAATTATTTTTTACCAGGGTTAACTGATTGATTTTATTTTGGTAGATTGATGTTGAAACATCATGGCATGATAACCTCAATAAGACAGTTCAGAGTTGATTACAAATACATTATTGATTATATTAATAAAAAAATTATTAAAATCTTTTATTTGTGTTTTGCTTTTTTTTTGCTAAGCATTAAGCTTTCTGTCCCTTAATCACCATATCCAAACAGTGTTTACAACTACAAAAACAATCCTCCGTCCAATTATTTTCAATTAGTGTGTGATCACATGTTTACAAACAGGTAAGCAATCCTAGCGTCTATTTTTAGCGGGGCCCGGGTGGCTCAATGAGTTAGGTCGCTGGATCTAATAACTCATACAAGCCTATCACCAATACGGCGTGGGTTCGCGCCCGGCTTTGTAAATTACAAAAAAGGGTGCACTCGACTCGCAGCCGCAAGTGATAAAGTTTACCAGTTGCTTGCCCATGGTCGGTGGTTCTCTCCGGGTATTCCGGCTTCCTCCACCACTAAATCTGGTCGCCATGATATAGCTGAAATATTGCTGAAAGTGGCATTAAACACCAAAATTCAAATTCTATTTTTTAGCAATTTAGAGATCAATGGAAATTAATCGTGTAACATTACTGATAAAAGAAATGAATATGAAGGCTAAAAATTTCAATAAAAATTAAAATATTTAAAATAAAAGATGAATTCAATTCAAAATACCTACTCTAACATATCTTACACATGTACATACCTCAAGAATCAAAATAATGTCATTGTGGACTTATAAATCATAGATTAAACACGTATAAACATGTGCACATAATAACGATAAAAATGTAGATACATATATACCTAAGGGGAGATGAAGAACCCTCATAATTTTACAATATACCTCTAAATCCTTTTTGAGTCTATCTTCTCTTTCTTTTGCATACTGTATCTCTGTCAAAGTTCTCCTCAAATTTTCTGTTTGGTTCTTTCTTTCAACTAAAATGAAGAGTTACATTTAAATACATGCATCAGTGATATAGTTTACATGTATTCATTAATATTTAGTGCAAAAAAAAATAAGTGTAATTTCTCCGTTTTAGTAATTTATTATGTAATCAACATTTTTGGACACTTGGCTGAGCTATGCTTTCATCATTCTTGCAGTTTCTTGAGGGTTAAATAATGTGACCTTGGTCCTGTTGCAATTTTATAATTAATTTTTGAATTGACAATAAATGTTAATTTGTATGATTTATGTAATATATATTTCCCATTCATCATGTCAAGAACAAATAATTCTGTGTGGTGTTTATTTTGATTACAACTACCAGAATCATGTCAATATGCCACAACACATTAAAATCAAGTCAAAGAAAATCAATTGTTTTGACTCCTTAGTGTTGTGTTTTAGCAGAGAAACACCAAGTCCAAAAAGACTATATGGTTTGATTAAATCATTATTTGAACCTTAATCACCCACTTCAGGCATGCAATCTTTAACATAACACAATGAAGAAGGTTATTTATTGAAGGACAATATTTTATTTACAGTGAATGAGTGATTGTTGTTTAATGTCTAATGAGGATTTTTTCACCTACATGTATATCATGACGAGAACAAATTACAATCGATAAAAATAAATCTGCAGAGATTGGCTTCCACTCAAAAAGACCACATATTATCACAGAAAATGAATGAAACTGCACGCATTGTCGTGCTGTGATACCCCCACCCGCTCTACATAAGTTGATTTGTAGCAAAGAATTAGATTAGAAAAATCAACCATCCGTGAAATCGGTATAATATGCGCATGCTCAGATCATGGCCAACCATGATACCAAATATGAATAAAATGCGAAAAAAGACAAATGACTAGTTGCGTACACAAGATGTGCGGACGGACGTATGGTCAAACAAACATGAAAAGGGCTATAACTCGAGCAAAAATCAACCATCCGTGAAATCGGTATAATATGTGCATGCTCAGATCATGGCCAACCAAGATACCAAATATGAATAAAATCCAACAAAAGACAAATGACTAGTTACGTACACAAGGTTTAGGGACGGACGGACGGATGGACAGATGGACGAACGGACAAGGGTATTCCAGCATACCCACCACTCTGCGAGTGGGGGTATAATGGCAACATACACATTATAATATTTGGGTCTATGAATGCTCATAGCTACATTTCGTTGAGATGATATCCGCTTTGTACTAGACCAAAACACTTAGTTGGATCTTTATAGTGCTAGCTCACTGAAACAGCAGTCTGTGGGTAGACATGTCGCTCTATTTGGACACATTTACTGGATTTTGAACCAACCAGTCTTTCCCCATACTCCTTTTAACTGCGTGCTTAGCAGAGAAGCAACAAATACCAATTTTATAATCTTGGGTTGACCAGACTGGGGCTTGAACCTATGATCTACCCTATTCAAGGTGAGCATGCCAACGGACATTATACCACCGATGCGGTTTACTGTGTTAAAGTAAAATGATGAAGTCACATAAAAATCATAGTCTTCACAAATTTCTGCAGGACTTTTTATCAAATTAACTGATTATGATAGTCCTTTATTAAACTTACTTTCTAATTCCTGAATTTTATCCCCCATATCAGACATGACACTAAAATGAAAAAGGAAACATAATGGCTTTCATTCAGAATTCAATGTATAATAATAATAATAATAATCAGATCCATGAAATATAAACTTTCAGTCAGATTCTTTTGAATAATTATAAATTACTGTGTGAAATTTGTTGATCTGTATTTTGTATTTCCTAAAAGCAAAATTTGATATTTTTTTCAACAGATGAAGTCTATCAAAGAAAATCCTAATCGTTAAAAGTGAAAGTAGACTTACTTCTATCATTCAAAGCAATTGTTTTCCAAATTTAACAAAATTCAAAAGGATATGTCAACTAGAACTTAGATTATCACATGGAAATCATTCTGTCTATATACAGCAGACGACAGCACCATTACATAATACGACCACAATTTTTTTGGTGGTTGTATAAAAAATAATTTTTCAAAGGAAACTTAAATAATTGTAGGACAAAACTTTATTGTACTGGTATTGTTTGCTAAAAATAAAGGGAAATAATTCTGAAACAACATCTATAGAGTTTAGGAAGCATTTTTAGGATGCCATAAAATCATGGTCACATGGCACACTTGAATGCCAACGATTCAACAATTCTATATTGCTTTGATTAAAATTAATATCTATACTAACTTTTCATGCTGCTGTACTAGAGAATCCAACTTGTCTCTTTCTGCCCTCATAATTTCTAATTCTGTTTGTAGCTTTGATACTTCATGATGCTATGGGAGAGAAGGCAAACCTTTTATATTCTTATTAAATACATAGTTTCATCAAGTCAATAAATACAAGATGTATTACTATGGTTGAAATTTGTTTTCTCGCATGACTCTACATGTGTGACACCTTTGTAAGATATATGCATCTCACATCACACGACCCTATTTTTGGTGTCATAATGTGAAAACGTTGCAAAAACAAACCATTTCCTGCAATTCTAAAAAAAACGTATTTAAATGTGCTTATTTTGTTCAAATTATACTTTATTATATATTTTTCACATAATTAAAATGCAGGACAGGAAAGCTTGAATTAATACCAAAAAGATATGAATAAAAACTTGTTATTCTACAATGCTTTGATAAATGTATCACTAGACCTTAGCGTTATCATTTATTTGCAAAACAACTGATAACAGGTGGCTACTTCCTGTTTTATTGCATATGAAAAACTCCTCTTATCATAAATAACTCTGCATAGGTCCAGCTTGACATTTGAAAAGACAATATATCATGACATAAAAGTCATATGTATGACTACATATTCCAGTTCTATAAACACGATAAAAGATAATTCTTATTTTTCCAGTATTTAATTTTGATAACTTATTTGAACACCTGTATTGTAATTTGTATATATAACATGATATAGATATTTTATCATATTAATTTGTTATTTTAAGATAAGACAGTTTATTAAAATTTAAAGTTAATTCTAGTATATGGTTTAAATTAGAAATCAAAAAGTAATTGATAGTACACTGAACTTTATCCAAAACTAGTCTAAAATGTTTAATTCTAATATGACCTCCTTCTTTCGCTTTGTTAACAAATGAGCGAGTTATCCTTTCGGTATGATCTCATGAGCACATGCGTCGGTGAATGTGACAGATTTTTCCATTGGCAGCATAAATTGTGTGCGATATTTTCCGCAAACGTAAATTGCTGTCTTCCAATCAAAGTATACTACCGTATTTGTACTCTTAGACATATCAGAATCGAAATAAATCATGGAAGCCAGAATGTGTTTTGAGTTTTAACATGGATTGGCAGATACTAGTAAATTTTATCCCTCGCTTCTGGCTCAGGATAAAATACTAATATCCACCAATCCATGTTAAAGCTCCCAACACATTCTGGCTTCCATGATTTATTTCTTAAATAACTTGATCGTTTTAATGGGTTTCAATGTTTGGTGTTGCCTGTTGGTATTAAATAATACTGAATAAAAATACCATACCAGACATGTTGTTATTTTTTTTATTTTATATATAATATTATTGACATATTGTTGAAAGTGACATTAAACACCATAATCCTACCCCCCACCCCCCACACCACCTATAATATGTACAATATAAGTATTCCAATTTTCAGGAAAAAAATATTTGATGAAAACTTTGTAGAATATGTACAGGGATAATACTTAACAGCAAAAATAAACACGTCCAAAATCAAACTTGGCCTTCGTATTACGGTCCCTGACCTTGTATATAAATTTCAAATGATTTGCTTGAGGGAAACTCAAGTTATTGAGCTGAAACCAAATGTGGGACGTATGTACATACATATAGATGGATATGGATAAAACTTAATGCCTACATTCTTAGTGGTGGGGGCATAAAAACAAGGTTTGCAACATTGCAATATTAAATCCTATTTATGTGTTAAAGAGACGTACCTTTTCTTCTAGTTTTCTTTGTAATTTTCTCTCTCCATCTTCAGCAGCTTGACGAGTTGATTGTACTCTGTCTTCCAACTTTGTCAATTCTTCTGTTAGTTCAAAATTCTTCCCTGAAATTACATGACAACACTCTTTTCAAGAATGAACTTCAAAAACATTTGGATAAAGATATTTTGTTTAAATAGTTAAAATATTTAAATGGCATCAACAAACATTCACTGTTTCTCTTTCCTTTATAGATGTTTCATTAAGGGATGTCCGATTATTTCTAAGTTCTTGCACCAAAACTTTAACCTTGTATTACACAAATGTACCAACTCTTGGCAACCATATTTGAAATTTAATAAATTTGGGAATCTTCATATTCTTTAGTTGGTAATGTAATCTTTCAGTTTAATACAGATACATTCAGTGGTATCTAAGAGTACAGCTTGCACTAAAACGTTCGGGTGGTCAGCTGGACATCACCAATCTAAAAACTGAGAAAATTTTCAGCTTATATCATGGCGAGAATAAGCTACATTTCAATGAGATGATGATAATGATGTCTACTTTGCACTAGACCAACAAGCTTAGTTGGATTTTTCATTGTGCTAGCTCACTGAAACAACAATTCACTTGTACACATTATCCCGATTCCGAGCCAAACAGTGTATTTGCTCTTATTCCTTAATGCAGCAGGCATGGCACAGAAACAGCAAATACACATTTGTATAAGATGTGACAATATAGCTGAAACACTGCTAATGTTGGTGTTAAACATCAGCCAATCAATCAACCAATTTTAAATGTCTTTGGTTTGGCCCTTTTTGGTTATCTGCCCTTTTCTGTCAGAATATCTTATAATACTACTACTTCTATTTCATGTTGTAAAGATGTCTAAATATAAACCTACTCTCTAAGTCTTCCCTAATATCAGTAAAGTTTGACATCTTCTCAGCATTGGATTGTTTATGTTGACTGACATCTCTCCTTGATTTGGTTAACTCAAATTCTAAATTTTGTCTAATAGCTTCTGCTTTTTCCAGTTGTGATCTCTGTTTAGCAATAATTCCTTCTAATTCAGTTAACTGAAATAGAGTAACAGCACTTTAGTTTGGATAATAAAATTAATATTTATACATTTTTGTTGCATAGAACAAATGTAAAGTACAGTCAAAGACAAAGTGTAATAAATCACTGTGATGTAATAAATTACATTGATAAACTTATCACTCATCTTGGTGAAATGTATATTTCTCACCCCTTGTATAAAGTAGTCTTTTATTTTAGGAGAAAAAGATTTTTCTATCTTACCCAGGTTCCTGGGTAAGATGAGCTACACAATCGTTTTCCCACAAAATTGTTTTCCATTGCTGAAGTAAATTTTTCAGCTATTTCATAGCGAGAACAATGAGATGATGATGATGTTCGCTTTGTTTTAGACCAACACGCTGAGTTGGATTTTTATAGTGCTAACTCACTGAAACAATAGTCAGCGGATATACATGTCGCTCAACTCGGATACATTATTCTGATTCCGAGCCAACCAGTCTTTGCTCTTATTCCTTAATGCAGCAGGCATGGCACAGAAACAGCAAATACAAATTTCATAGTCTTTGGTTTGACCCGACCGTGGCTCGACCCCACAATTTACCGCACTTGAGGCGAGCACGCTAACCATTACACCACTGATGCAGTTGAAAGTAATTATAAGTGAACAGATTAAACAGAGCAAAAGACAAGTGAAACATCTATCACAGAGATTTATCATGCTATGTCTCTGACTGTACTGGAGAACATAACACAAATATCAAAAGCCTATGTACCCAATTATGAGTACGGTCAAACCCTGAATAATTTAGACACCAATGATTAAAATCAGTCACAAACTCTACTCAAAGTTTACAATCTGTGTTGAATTTAACCTTTATACACATTATGTGTTTCTGAATAATCAGGATCTCAGCAATGTTTTCACTACAAATACAATGTACATATACCTCTGTATTAGAACGACTTGTTGATTCTAGTCTTTCTTTTTCAACAGAATTCAGACGTCTTCTTAACTGGGAAACAGTGTCTGTTTAGAACAAATAGAAGCAAAATAATTAAATTAGAAACAAAGAACAGTACATTACATAAAATAACATGTTGGATCACTTTGCAAAAATTAAAGAAAATAATTACATTAATGGTAACATATACAGTACTATCGGTAGTAATTAAATTGTCTTAATGAACTACAATTAGGTTTATATAAATACAAATATCGATAATACATGTATTAATAATAATTCAGAGATCCTTGCAACACACCTAGATGAGTCCAGGACTCACCATTTTCAGTTTGGACTCACCAAAGTTTTCAAATTTTAAATTTTTACAATGGTGGAAATCATCAAAATTTTCAGAAATGTCTTCTTGACTCATCAAAATATAAATATTAAAGTCGATACAGATAAAAAGACTTAAATATTATATATGACTGTCATCTAGAACTATGTGTACAATACCAGGATACTTCTTCCTTTGAATATTTTTTGTGCCTTCGCCACTCATATGATACATGTACCTTCTACTGTGAAATGTATTATAACTTTTGCATATGTATTCTTTAATGAAACAAAACATTTCAAATTTGTCTTTATTATTTACAAAGTGTGCTATAAAATTCAACTGGATTTTACCTTGTTCAGCTTGGAGATCTAGCTGGAACTGTTTGACTTGTATCCTCAGCTGATTGTTCTCCAAGCGGAGTTTCCCATCATCATGCGATGGTGAAGATTTAGACAAGTTCCAGTCTTTTGTTGGACTCCCAAATCCATAAGACATATCATCTGATTTCTAGAATCAAAATGAACATTATGAGTGAGGGAGTATTTGTTGCTTAATACCAAGTGAGTAAATTTTCAGCTAATATCATGGTGAGAATAAATTACATTTTCAGCATGCTAACCATTATTCCACTAATGCAGTTAATTATATCATGAATATCATGATAAGATTGCATAAAATAAATTACTGTTGGATGAGAATTTACTTAAATGCACTAATGGTTATTACAGAAAAAGTTATACATTTGTACATGGATCATTGACTTGATATCATTGGTATGTATCAATTTTGCAAGCTGGCAAGAGCAATGCAAAAATATTTTGATCTTTTGTATTCTTCATGTAAATTTCAACTACTAAAACATCTGGTTTCCCATTCTTAATTAATGAACCTCCGAAATTTCCATTGAGTGAAAATAATCTTCTACACAATATACATTTTACTTTGTTGGAATTTGTTGCTTTCATAAATACGTAAAATTTTCCTTGTCTTTCAACAATAATTTTGATTATTATTTCAGTCATATTTTGGGGGGTAAATTAAGGAAATTAGACTTACAAACGTAAACCTAATTACTCTGTGGCCACTACCATAGAATAGACTTTTTGCACATTTCAGACTTTATTATAAAATGATTCTCTTATATACTAAGACTAAGACTAAGACTAAAACACATTTTTATAGGAGTTACTTCCCTTTAAGGTGGACACAAATTTACCATAACATATAAAGTTCAATGAAAATAACATTTAAAAAATTATCTTCGGATTTTTTTTTAAATGTTGAAATATCGTTAAATTGTAAGAAAATCATATTGAAGGTATTTTTCCTTTTCGTTGCTCTTAATTGAACGGGTACCATATTGCCCATTGCAAGGGAAGTAACATTTATTTTAAAAAAATGTGCAAAACATATAATTTTGTTAATCTAATCGGGATTATACAAAAATAATTTAATTTGATTTTAATATTTCAATCTGATTGGCTAATCCGCATGGAGAAAATTTTGGTTATATTCGATAACTTGGGTTGGTATTGTGACGTCGCCAACGTGTTCATCCGCCAACGACAAATTCAAATAGTCACATGAAATAATCGTAATTAAAATAGAGGAATCATTAAATTTTGTTGTAAAAATTAAATTATAAGGAATATTTGAAATTGTTGAACAGGTTATACGATATAACCTGGTTTGGGTCAGTTTACGCTTTAAATAAACAGCGAATGGTCTATTGAGGACAACTGCTATAAAGTTGCATGTTTGCAAAAACTTTTTATTTGTTTTATAAAAAAGTGTTGTAAGTTACCATATATCCCTGATATGACTGTGATCCTACATCATTTTCTTCACCACTTTCTAGATTGCCTGTCTCTGTAGACTGGACAGAAGATCGATATCTTTCATTATGTGTGTCCATCATCTGACTAGCTTATACATCCTAGAAATACAGGAATGTATAATAAAATCCATTATTGATTTCTTAGATAACAAAAACTGTATTGTAATTACAAAAGAGTGGGACTCACTGTACTAATACAATATTTCACAAAAATAAATCTCTCAAATGCACTTTAGTTTGAGGCAACATGGCAAGCAGTTTTTTTTTCATCTTCATTTCCTATCGTATCATTTCAATCGATTTGAAACTCAGTGACACTGACAAAGTATTGCATTGTGAACATCATGTGTGCAATAATACACTTTTCATAAAAGTTTTATCAAGATAATCATAAATATCAACAAAAACTTACACGTAGGTAGAAGTTAATTGGGATATTTATTTTGTTTAAATCGGTGACTGTGCAAGTCTGAACCGGTCAAAGATATTTATTTGAGGAACGTAACACTATTTTTCGTTACTAAAACTTGTAGGAGCATAAATAGAAATGGTTAGTGCAAAATATAAATATGGAATATTTTCTGGTTTATTCTTACCATGAACTCTTTAAATTATCACCAAAATATATACTTATATTTTGAAAATGAAAATTTCAGGTTTGTTTAGACCGCCATTGATGTTGGTGTTTCCGGTAGGATACAAGATAAATCGGACCAAAGAAAACTCGGACCACTTTAATAGTCGTCATAATTTGCACTTTTGGCGTACTGAGAAGTAATCTAGGACAATTCGATGTAGTTTTTAATCATAATTTGCACTTCTTTGACATACTGAGAGTTACTCTAGGACAACTCGACCCACCACGATTCAGAAGACAACTCAGAACTCTTTTTCGATTTTGATTTTTATAATATTTACAATTTTTTTTTTCGAAACTGAGGGAGGAGTTTTAGGCATGTTATAGTATAAATCTCCTTATTTTGGTGTAAACCCAGACATACATGGCTTCAGAGAAGAAAAATGGTCAACACTATTAGACTATGTAACATCAATATCATAATGTCAATAAAATATTAATTCAAATAGTTTATTGATAGTAAACCATACATTGGCGTGCATCACGACAATACAATATAAATTATAATACATTACATAAATATGGATAAGTAAAAGATATGCATATAATAATGATATGAAGTACATGTATATTAAATTATTCACAGGAACCCGGCGTCTAGGGTCAATGGGAAGCACCACCACCAACGGAAAGAACCACCGTTCTTCCAATCGATAGTGGTACCCCCACCGAACCCAAACGCCGAATTCCTGTGAACTATGCATTACTTATATTGTTTGCTTCTTTCATAAAGATTTGCAAATTTGTTTGTTTTGAATAGATCCTTAGGGTCAAGAATCTCTCTGATAAGATCATCGTCAGTTCTAATACTTTGGAACAATGTATTTTAACTATTTCTGATATTCTGGTATTTAGGGCAATGTAATATAAAATGTTTTTCATCTTCAACCGATGATGGACAAAATTTACAAAGATGTTGCTCGCGAGGAGTGCTATTGTAACGATCTGTTTCTATATTAAGACTGTGTGCACTTATTCTTATTTTTGTAAGGAAAGATCTGTGTTCTTTTGAAAGGGGAAATTCCAAATAGTTTTGTAATTTAAAAATGCGAAGAATGTTGCTGAGAAAATGTAACTTGCCCGTTTTATTTTTTCGAATGTTTTCAAACTGTTTTAGCGTATTTCTTTCAAAAAAAAAATAGATGATATTTGATATTTGATATTTACAGTTTTATTTAAAGATTTGTTGAGTTTCTTGTCTTCAGTAAAGGCGGGGGTCCGGGTAGCTCAATCAGTTAGGTCGCTGAATCTAACTACTCATACAAGCCTATCACCAATACCGCGTGGGTTCGCGCCTGGCTTTGTAAATTACAAAAAAGGGTGCACTCGACTCACAAGGGCAAGTGATAAAGTTTACCAGTTGCTTGCCCATGGTCTTTGTTAAAAACCTCGGCATATTTTTCGACAGGACATTATGCATGCAAAAACAAGCCAGTGCAATTACAAAGTCTTTTTCAAATTCGCAATGTCGGACGTAATCGATCGTACATCACAGAAGATGCGTGCAAAACATTAGTTTGCTCACTTACAGCGTCACGTTTGGACTTTATGGCAACGCTTTGTTGTATAGAGTAAATACACAGGCGCTTGGGTACAAAACGTGATTCTCGGTATTTTTCGTTATTTGCTGCTTATTTTTATAGTGATCCATTCTGTGCCTCATATCTTGCTACAATGCGCATGTCTAACCCATATTTAATTATAAGTATGAGGGGAAATATCGGAGTTGATGAAAGCTTGGTAAATATGGGTTAGACATGCGCATTGAACCTGTTAAAATGTTAAATATGACGATATACGGCGAATACATTAAAAAAGTAAAGATGCAGTCCTTGCATCAATCAATCATACGCATTCTGTCAAGTTTTTGGAATACAGGTTATTAGAATTTAATGAAAACATAGAAAAACTTACCTGCCGTGAAAGTGTAAGATGTCGAATTCCACCGAAATCGTAATGCAGTTTACAGAAGAGCACGTCAATAAGAGATTTCAGGCGTACAGGTTCCTAGACTGTGAGTATGGTCTCCAATACAAATTATTGTATATATCTTAGGGAACTTGTCAGTTTGTATCAACCATAAAGGTCGCTATGGTAAGAGAACGCCATAATGATTCAACAACCACGTGTAAGGACAAAAACTTAGTGATAAACGATTTGACAAGACAGCTTACACACTTTGGAATAACCTGCCTAGTGAAACCTGAAATGAACATTCCAGTGAAATTCTTAGGAAAAATGCTAAAACTTATCTTTTTAGAATTGCTTATTATGATTTTAAAAGTAACCAATCAAACAGACCCGTGTATAAAAAAAAACCTGGGACATATATAGTAGCACGTGTTGTTAGTTATTGTATTAATAAGATATTATTTCGGAAAAAGTAAGTACTTTTAGTTCACTTTATGAATTATAATATTGTATTAAAGATGAGTTCTCCATTATCGCAT
>MJUT01026518.1:9911-24174 GCA_002080005.1 Gigantidas platifrons
ACCATTGGCATAGGATAGAACAGTAGGTCAGGATTGAGCAGTGGGTTAGGAGAGACCAGTGGGCTAAGATAGACCAGTAGGTTTGGATATACCAATGGGTTGGGATAGACCAGTGGATCAGGATAGACTAGTGGGCTAAGATAGACCAGTAGGATGAAATAGACCTGTGGGTCAGGATCGACCAGTGGATTAGGACAGAACAGTGGGTTGGGTTTGACCAGTATGATAGGATAGAACAGTGGGTTAGGATCGACCAGTGGTTTATGATAGACCAGTGTGCTAAGATAGTCCAGTAGGTTGGGATAGACCAGTGGGTCAGGATCGATCAGTGGATTAGGACCTAACAGGGGGTTGGGTTTGACCAATACGATAGGATAGAACAGTGGGTCAGGATCGATCAGTGGTTTAGGATATAATAGTGGATTGGGCTAGACCAATCGGTTAGGATTGACCAGTGAATTAGGACAGAACAGTGGGTCAGGATCGACAAGTGGGTTAAGATAAATCAGAGGGCTAAGATAGACCAGTTAATTGGGATAGACCAGTGGGTTAGGATCGACAAGTTGCTTAGGATAGACCAGTGTGCTTAGATAGATCAGTTGGTTGGGCTATACCAGTGGATTAGGACAGAAAAGGCGGTTGGGTTTGTCCAACGGGTTGACAGGCCAGTGGGGTAGGATAGGCCAGTGGATTAGGATAGACCATTGGGGTAGGAGAGACAAGTGGGTCAGGATAAACCCGTGGGTTGGGTTGACCAGTGAGTCAGGATCGACAAGTGGATTAGGACAGGAGTGGGTTGGGTTAGACTAGTGGGTCTGGATAGATCTGTGTGATAGGATAGACCAGTGGGTTAGGATAGACCAGTGGGTAGCTTAGACAAGTTGGTTAGGATAGACCAGTGGGTTGGGATCGACCAGTGACTTAGGATGTACCAGTGGATTAGGACAGAACAGTTGGCTGGGTTTGACCAGTGGGGTACGTTAGACCGGTGGATTCTGGTAGAATGGTGGATTAGGATAGAACAGTGGATCAGGACAGAAAAGTGGGTTAGTATAGACCAGCGCGCTAAGATAGATCAGTAGGTTCGGATAGACCAGTGGGTCAGTATGGACAAGTGGGTTAGAGTAGACTATTTTTTTAGGATAGACCAGCTATGTAGGATAGACAAGTGAGTTAGGATAGACCAGTGGATTGGAATAAACCAATGGGTTTGGATAGACCAATGAATTAGGATAAACAAGTGGATTAGGATAGACCAGTGGGTTGACCTAGACCAGTGGGTCAGGATCGACCAGTGGAATAGGACAGAACAGTGGGTTGGGTTCGAACAGTGTGTCGGGATCGACCAGTGTGACAGGATCGACCATTGATTCAGGATGGATTACTGGATTGAGACAGAACAGTAGTTGGGTTTGACCAGTGGAGTAGGTTAGTCCGGTGGATTATGGCAGAATAGTGGATTAGGACAGAACAGTGGATCAAGACAGCAAAGTGTGTTAAAATAGACCAGTGGGCTACGATAGATCAGTAGGTTGGGATGGACCAGTGGGGTAGGATAGCCCAATCGGTCAAGATAGACCAGTGGGATAGGATAGACAAATGAGTAGGATGAGAGGAGAGGATTAGGACAGAACAGTGGGTTGGGTATGACTACTGTGTTAGGATAGACCATTGGGATATAGCAGTGCGTCAGGATTGTCCAATGGGCTAGGAGAGATCAATGGGCTAAAATAGACTAGTAGGTTTGGATAGAACAATGGGTTGGGCTAGACCAGTGGATCAGGATAGACTAGTGGGCCAAGATAGACCAGTGGATTAGGACAACAGTGGGTTGGGTATGACTGGTTGGTTAGGATAAACCAGTGGGTTAAGATAGACCAGTGGGTCAGGATAGACCAGTGGGCTATGATAGAGCAGTGGCTTGGGTATGACCATTGGATTAGGATAGAACAGTGGGAGGATAGAACAGTGGGTTGGGTTTGACCATTGGCATAGGATAGAACAGTAGGTCAGGATTGACCAGTGGGTTAGGAGAGACCAGTGGACTGAGATAGACCAGTAGGTTTGGATAGACAAATGGGTTGGGATAGACCAGTGGATCAGGATAGACTAGTGGGCTAAGATAGACCAGTAGGTTGAAATAGACCAGTGGGTCAGGATCGACCAGTGGATTATGAGAGAACAGTGGATTGAGTTTGACCAGTAGGATAGGATACAACAGTGTGTTAGGATCGACCAGTGGTTTAGGATAGACCAGTGTGCTTAGATAGACCAGTAGGTTGGGATAGACCAGTGGGTCAGGATCGCCCAGTGGAATAGGACAGAACAGAGGGTTGGGTTTGACCAGTAGGATAGGATAGAATAGTATGTTAGGATCGACCAGTGGTTTAGGATAGACCAGTGTGTTAAGATAGACTAGTAGGTTGGAATAGACCAATGGGTCAGGATAGATCAGGTGGTTGAGATAGACCAGTGGGGTAGGATAGAAATGTGGGTCAAGATAGACCAGTTGGATAGGATATAATAGTGGTTTGGGCTAGACCAATAGGTTAGGATTGACCAGTGGATTAGGACAGAACAGTGGGTCAGGATCGAGCAGTGGGTTAAGATAAATCAGAGGGCTAAGATAGACCAGTAAATTGGGATACACCAGTGGGTTAGGATCGACCCTTGGGATAGGACACAATAGTGGGTTAGGATAGACCAGTGGGTTAGGATCGATAATTGGGATAGAACAGTGGGTTACGATAGACCAGTGGGTTAGAATATACCATTTTTTAGGATAGACCAGCTGGGTAGGATAACCAAGTGGGTTAGGATATACCAGTGCGTTAGGATAGACCAGTGGGTTAGGATAGACCAGTGGGTTAGGATCGATAATTGGGATAGAACATTGGGTTACGATAGACCAGTTGGTTAGAATATACCATTTTTTAAGATAGACCAGCTGGGTAGGATAAACAAGTGGGTTAGGATTGACCAGTGGGTTGGGCTATACCAGTGGGTCAGGATCGACCAGTGGAATAGGACAGATCAGTGAGTTGGGTTCGAACAGTGTGTCGGGATCGACCAGTCGGTTGGGATCGACCAGTAATTCAGGATGGACCAGTGGATTAGGACAGAACAGTTGGTTGGGCTTGACCAGTGGATTAGGTTAGACCGGTGGATTACGGCAGAATAGTGGACTAGGACAGAACAGTGGATCAGGACAGAAAAGTGGATTAGCATTGACCAGTGGGCTAAGATAGATCAGTAGGTTCAGATAGACCAGTGGGTCAGAATAGACAAGTGGGTTGGGATAGACCAGTGGGTTAGGATAGCCCATTCCGTCAAGATAGACCAGGGGGATAGGTTAGACAAATTCGTTGGGTGAGAACAGAGGATTAGGATAGACCAGTGGATCAGGATCCAGCAGTGGATTAGGACAGAACAGTCGGTTGGGTATGACTAGTGTGTTAGGATAGACCATTGGGATAGAACAGTGGGTCAGAATTGACCAGTGGGCTAGGAGAGACCAGTGGGCTAATATAGACTAGTAGGTTTGGATAGAACAATGGGTTGGGATAAACCAGCGGAGCAGGATAGTCTAGTGAGTTAAGATATGATAAACCAGTGGGTTAAGATAGACCAGTGGGTTAGGATAGACCATTGGCTTGGGCTAGACCAGTGGATTAGGATAGAACAGTGGGTTGGGCTTGATCATTGGCAAAGGATAGAACAGTGGGTCAGGATTGGCAAGTGGGTTAGGAGAGACCAGTGGGCTAAGATAGACCAGTATGTTTGGATAGACCAATGGGTTGGGATAGACCAGTGGATCTGGATAGACTAGTTGCCTAAGATAGACCAGTATGTTGAAATAGACCTGCGAGATTAAGATAGACTAGTGGATTAGGACAACAGTGTGGTGGGTATGACTAATGGGATAGGATAGACCAGTGCAGTGGGTCAAGGTAGACCAGTGGATCAGGATAGACCAGTGGGCTAAGATAGACCAGTGGGTTGGGCTAGACCAGTGGGTCAGGATCGAGCACTGGATTTGGACAGAACAGTGGGTTTGGTATGACAAGTGTGTGAGGATAGATCATTGGGACAAAACAGCGGATCAGGATTGACCAGTGGGTTAGGAGAGACCAGTGGGCTAAAATAGACTAGTATTTTTGGATAGAACAATGGGTTGGGCTAGACCAGTGAATCAGGATAGACTAGTGAGCCAAGATAGACCAGTGGATTAGGATAGACAAGTTAATTAGGACAACAGTGTGTTGGGTTTGAATAGTGGGATAGGATAAAGCAGTGGGTTAAGATAGAACAGTGGGTTAGGAGAGACCACTGGGTTGGGATAGACCAGTGGATCTCGATCGACCAGTTGATTAGGACAACAGTGGGTTGCGTATGACTAATGGATTAAGATAAACCAGTGACTTAAGATAGACATGTGGGTCAGGATACACCAGTGGGTTAGGATATACTAATGTTTTAGGCTATGATAGAACAGTGGGTTGGGTTTGGCCATTGGCATAGGATATAACAGTGGATCAGGATTGACCAGTGGGTTAGGAGAGACCAATGGGCTAAGATAGACCAGTAGGTTTGGAAAGAACAATCGGTTGGATTAGACCAGTGGATCAGGATAGACTATTGAGCTAAGATAGACCAGTAGGTTGTAATATACCAGTGGGTCAGGATCGACCAGTGGATTAGGACAGAACAGTGGGATGGGTTTGACCAGTGGGTTAGGATAGGACATTGTGATAGGTTAGGACAGTGGGTCAGGATCGACCAGTTGTTTAGGACAGAACAGTGGGTTGGGTTCGAACAGTGTGTCGGGATCCACCAGTGGGTTGGAATCGACAAGTGATTTAGGATGGACCAGTGGAATAGGACAGAACAGTTGGTTGGGTTTGACCAGTGGGGTACGGTAGACCTGTGGATTACGGCAGATTAATTGATTAGGACAGAACAGTGGATCAGGATAGAAAAGTAGGTTAGCATAGACCAATGGGCTAAGATAGATCAGTAGGTTCGGATAGAGCAATGGGTCAGTATAGACAAGTGGGTTGGGACAGACCATTGGGGTAGGATAGACAAGTGGGTTAGGTTAGATCATTCGGTCAACATATACCAATGGGAATGGATAGACCAATGGGTTGGGTAAGAACAGAGGTTTAGGATAGACCAGTGGGTTAGCATCGACCAGTGGATTAGGACAGAAGTGTGTTAGGTATGACAAATGGGTTAGGATAGACCAGTGGGTTAAGATAGACAGTGGGTTGGGCTAGACCAGTGGGTCAGGATCATGCAGTGGATTAGGACAGAACAATGGGTTGTGTATGACTAGTGTGTTAGGATAGATCATTGATATAAAACAGCGGGTCAGGATTGACCAGTGGGTTAGGAGAGAACAGTGGGCTAAGATAGACCAGTAGGTTTGGATAGACCAATGGATTCGGAGAGACCAGTGGATCAGGATAGACTAGTTGGCTAAGATAGACCAGTAGGTTGAAATAGACCTGTGAGTCAGGATCGACCAGTGGATTAGTACAACAGTGGATTGGGTATGACTAATGGATTATGCTAAACCAGTGGGTTAAGATAGACCAGTGGGATAGGATAGAACAGTAGGTTATGATAGACCAATGGTTTGGGCTAGACCAGTGGATTAGGATAGAACAGTGGATCTAGTGCTGATTTCCATGTGCATGTATGTGAACAGTGGGTTGGGTTTGACCATTGGCATACGATAGAACAGTGGGTCAGGATTGACCAGTGGATTAGGAGAGACCAGTGGGCTAAAATAGACTAGTAGGTTTGGAAAGAACAATGGGTTGGGATAGACCAGTGAATCAGGATAGACTAGTGAGCCAAGAGGGACCAGTGGATTAGGATAGACCAGTGAAATAGGACAACAGTGGGTTGGGTATGGTTAGGATAAAGCAGTGGATTAAGATAGAAGAGTGGGTTGGGTTTGACCATTGGCATAGGATAGAACAGTGGGTCAGGATTGACCAGTGGGTTAGGAGAGACCAGTGGGCTAAGATAGACCAGCAGGTTTGGATAGACCAATGGGTTCGGATAGACCAGTTGATCAGGATAGACTAGTTGGCTAAGATAGACCAGTAGGTTGAAATAGACCTGTGAGTCAGGATCGACCAGTGGATTAGGGCAACAGTGGGTTGGGTATGACAAAAGGGTTAGGATAAACCAGAGGGTGAAGATAGACCAGAAGGTTTGGATAGGCCAGTCGGTTGGGCTAGACCAGTGGATTAGGATAGACCAGTGGGTTAAGATAGACCAATGGTTTGGGCTAGACCAGTGGATTAGGATAGAGCAATGGGTTGGGTTTGACCATTGGCATAAGATAGAACAGTGGGTTATGATTGACCAGTGGGTTAGGAGAGACCAGTGGGCTAAGAGAGACCAGTAGGTTTGGATAGACCAATCGCTTGGGATAGACCAGTGGGTCAGGATCGACCAGTGGATTAGGACAGAACAGTGGGTTGGGTTGGACCAGTAGGTTATGATAGGCCATTGGGATAGGTTAGGACAGTGGGTCAGGATCGACTAGTGATTTAGGACAGAACAGTGGGTAGAGTTCGAACAGTGTGTCGGGATCGATCAGTGGGTTGGGATCGACCAGTGATTTAGGATGGATCAGTGGATTAGGACAGAAAAGTTGGTTGGGTTTGACCAGTGGGGTACGCTAGACCTGTGGATTACGGCATAATAATTGATTAGGACAGAACAGTGGATCAGGAGAGAAAAGCAGGTTGGCATTGACCAATTGGCTAAGATAGATCAGTAGATTCGGATAGACCAGTGGGTCAGTATAGACAAGTGAGGTGGGACAGACCAATGGAGTAGGATAGACAAGTGGGTTAGGACAGGCCAATCGGTCAAGATAGACCAATGGGATAGGATAGACCAATGGGTTGGGTAAGAGCAGAATTTTAGGATAGACCAGTGGGTTAGCATCGACCAGTGGATTAGGACAACAGTGTTTTGGGTATGACTAATGGGTAATGATAGACCAGTGCAGTGGGTCAAGGTAGACCAGTGGAGCAGGATATACCAGTGGGTTAAGATAGACCAGTGGGTTGGGCTAGACCAGTGGGTCAGGATCGAGCAGTGCATTAGGACAGAACAATGGGTTGGGTATGACTAGTGTGCTAGGATAGATCATTGAGATAAAACAGCAGGTCAGGATTGAACAGTGGGTTAGGAGAGAACAGTTGGCTTAAATAGACTAGTAGGTTTGGATAGAACAATGGGTTGGGCTAGACCAGTGAATCAGGATAGACTAGAGAGCCAAGATAGACCAGTGGATTAGGATAGACCAATAAATTAGGACAACAGTGAGTTGGGTATGACTAGTGGGCTAGGATAAATCAGTGGATTAAGATAGAAGAGTGGGTTGGATTTGACCTTTGGCATATGATAGAACACTAGGTTAGGAGAGACCAGTGGGCTAAGATAGATCAGTAGGTTTTGGATAGACCAATGGGTTCGGATAGACCAGTGGAATAAGGATAGACTAATTGGCTAAGATAGACCAGTAGGTTGAAATAGACCTGTGAGTCAGGATCGACCAGTGGATTAGAACAACTGTGGGTTGGGTATGTCTAATGGGTTAGGATAAACCAGTGGGTTAAGATAGACCAGTGGGTTAGGATAGACCAATGGTTTCGGCTAGACAAGTGGATTAGGATAGAAGAGTGGGTTGGGTTGACCATTGGCATAGGATAGAAAAGTGGGTCAGGATTGACCAGTGGGTGAGGAGAGACCAGTGGGCTAAGATAGACCAGTAGGTTTGGATAGAGCAATCGGTTGGGCTAGACCAGTGGATTAGGATAGACTATTGGGCTAAGATAGACCAGCAGGTTGGAATAGACCAGTGGGTCAGGATCGACCAGTGCATTAGGACAGAACAGTTGGTTGGGTTTGACCATTGGGGTACGTTATACCTGTGGATTACGGCAGAATAATTGATTAGGACAGAACAGTGGATCAGGAGAGAAAAGTATGTTAGCATAGACCAGTGGGCTAAGATAGATCAGTAGGTTCGGATTGACCAGTGGGTCAGAATAGACAAGTGGGTTGGGACAGACCAGTGGGGTAGGATAGACAAGTGGGTTAGGATAGACCATTCGGTCAAGATAGGCCAGTGGGATAGGATAGACCAATGGGTTGAGCTAGACCAATGGGTCAGGATCGAGCAGTGGATTAGGACAGAACAGTGGTTTGGGAACAACTAGTGTGTTAGGATAGACCATTATGAGAGAACAGTGGGTAAGGATTGACCAGTGGGTTAGGAGAGACCAGTGGGCTAAAATAGACTAGAAGGTTTGGATAGAACAATCGGTTGGGCTAGACCAGTGGATCACGATAGACTAGTGGATTAGGACAACAGTGGGTTGGGTATGACTAAAGGGTTAGGATAAACCAGTGGGTTAAGATAGACCAGTGGATCAGGATAGACCAGTGGGTGAGGATAGACCAATGGTTTGGGCTAGACCAGTGGATTAGAATATAACATTGGGTTGGGCTTGACCATTGGCATAGGATAGAACAGTGGGTCAGGATTGACCAGTGGGTTACAAGAGACCAGTGGGCGAAGATAGACCAGTAGGTTTGGATAGACCAATCGGTTGTGCTAGACCAGTGAATCAGGATAGACTATTGGGTTAGGATAGACCAGTAGGTTGGAATAGACCAGTGGTTCAGGATCGACCAGTGGATTAGGACAGAACAGTGGGTTGGGTTTGAGCGGTGGGTTAGGATTGGCCATTGGGATAGGTTAGGACAGTGGGTCAGGATCGACCAGTGTTCTAGGATAGACCAGTGTGCTTAGATAGACCAGTGGGTTGGGCTAGACCAGTGGATTAGGACAGAACATGCGGTTGGCTTTGTCCAGTGGGTTGATATAGACCAGTGTGGTAGGATAGGCCAGTGTACTAGGATAGACCAGTGGGTTAGGATAGACAAGTGGGTTGGGATAAACCAGTAGGCTGGACGTGACCAGTGAGTCAGGATCGACCAGTGGATTAGGACAGCAGTTGGGTTCGACCAATGGGTCAAGATAGATCAGTTGGTTAGGATTGACCAGTGGAGTAGGATAGGGCAGTGAGTTAGGGTGGTCCTGTGGGTTAGGTTTAGACCAGAGGGTAGCTTTTGACAAGTTGGGTAGGATAGACCAGTGGGTTAGGATTGACCAATTGGTAAAGATAGACCAATGGGATATGATATAATAGTATCTTGGTGTAAACCATTGGGTCAGTATCGACCAATGGGTTAGGATAAATCAGAGGGCTAAGATAGACCAGTATATTGGGATAGACCAGTGGTTTAGGATCGACCATTATGATAGAACACAACAGTGGGTTATGATAGACCAGTGGGTTGGGCTAGACCAGTGGATTAGGATCGATCATTGGGATAGAACATTGGGTTACGATATACCAGTGGGTTAGAATAGACCATTGTTTAGGATAGACCAGCTGGGTAGGATAGACAAGAGGGTTAGGATAGAACAGTTGACCAGTGGATTAGGATAAACCAATGGGTTAGAATAGACCAAAGATTTAGGATAAACAAGTGGGTTAGGATAGAAAAGTGGGTTGGGCTAGACCAGTGGGTCAGGATCGACCAGTGGATTAGGACAGAACAGTGGGTTGGGTTTGACCAGTGGGTTAGGATAGGCCATAAGGATAGGTTAGGACAGTGGGTCAGGATCGACCAGTGGTGTAGGACAGAACAGTGGGTTGGGTTCGAACAGTGTGTTGGGATCGACCATTGGTTTGGGACCGACCAGTGATTCAGAATGGACCAGTGAATTAGGACAGAACAGTTGGTTGGGTTTGACCAGTGGGGTACGTTAGACCGGTGGATTATGACATAATAATTGATTAGGACAGAACAGTGGACCAGGACAGAAAAATAGGTTAGCATAGACCAGTGGGCTAAGATAGATCAGTAGGTTCGGATAGACCAGTGGGTCAGTATAGACCAGTGGGATAGGATACACCAATGGGTTGGGCTAGACCAGTGGGTCAGGATCGAGCAGTGGATTAGGACAAAACAGAGGGTTGGGTACGACTAGTGTGTTGGGATAGAACAATGGGATACAACAGTTGGTAAGGATTGACCAGTGGGTTAGGAGAGACCAGTGGGCTAAAATAGACTAGAAGGTTTGGATAGAACAACGGGATGGGCAAGACCAGTGGATCAGGATAGACTAGTGAGCCAAGATAGACCATTGGATTAGGATAGACCAGTGGATTAGGACAACAGTGGGTTGGGTATGACTAATAGGTTAGGATAAACCAGTGGGTTAAGATAGACCAGTGGGTCAGGATATACCAATGGGTTAGGATAGACCAATAATTTGGACTAGACCAGTGGATTAGGATAGAACAGTGGGTTTGGTTTGACCATTGGCATATGATAGAACAGTGGGTCAGGATTGACCAGCGGGTTAGGAGAGACCAGTCTGTTAAGATAGAACAGTAGGTTTGGATAGACCAGTGAATCATGATAGACTATTGGGCTAAGATAGACCAGTAGGTTGGAATAGATCAGTGGGTCAGGATCGGCCAGTGGATTAGGACAGAACAGTGGGTTGGGTTAGGCCATTGGGATAAGTTAGGACAGTAGGTCAGGATCGACCAGTGGTCTAGGATAGACCACTGTGTTTAGATAGACCAATGGGTTGGTCTATACCAGTGGATTAGGACAGACCAGGCTGTTGGGTTTGTCCAGTGGGTTTGTATATACCAGTGGGGTAGGATAGGCCAGTGAATTAGGATAGACCAGTGAGGTAGGATGGACAAGTGGGTTAGGATAAACCAGTGGGTTTGGCTTGACCAGTGAGTCAAGACTGACCTGTCGATTAGGACAGCAGTAGAATGGGTACGACGAGTGGGTCAGGATCGATCAGTGGAATAGGATATACCAGTGGGGTAGGATAGAAAAGTGGGTTAGGATAGAGCAGTGGGTTAGGATAGACAAGTGGGTATCTTAGACAAGTGGGTCAGGATCGACCAGTTGGTTAGGATAGACCAGAGGGCTAAGATAAAGCAGTAAATTGGGATATACCAGTGGGCTAGGATCGACCATTGCGATAGGACACAACAGTGGGTTAGGATAGACCAGTATGCTTAGATAGACAAGTGGGCTGGGCTAGACCAGTGGATTAAGACGGAACAGGCTGGTGGGTTTGTCCTGTGGGTTGATATAGACCATTGGGTAGGATAGGCCAGTGGATTAGGATATACCAGTGGGTTAGGTTAGTCCAGTGGGGTAGGATAGGCAAGTGGGATAGGATAGACCAGTGGATTAGGATGAACCTGTGGGGTAGGATCGACAAGTTGGTTACGATAAACCAGTGGGTTTGGCCTAAACAGTGAGTCAGGATTGACCAGTGGATTCGGACAGCAGTGGGTTGGGTTCGACCAGTGCGTCACGATAGATCAGTGGGTTAGCTTACACCAGTGGGGTAGGATAGAAAAGTGGGTTAGGATAGTCCAATGGGTTAGGATATATCAGTTGGTAGCTTAGACAAGTTGGTTAGGATAGACCAGTGGGTTAGGATAGACCAATGGGTCAAGATAGACCAGTGGGATATGATATAATAGTGGCTTGGGCTAGACCAATGGGAAAGGTTCGGTCAGTGGATTAGGACAGAACAGTGGGTCAGGATCGACTAGTGGGTTAGTATAAATCAGAGGGTTAAGATAGACCAGTAGATTGGGATAGACCAGTGGGTTAGGACACAACAGTGGGTTAGGATAGACCAGTGGGTTGGGCTAGACCCGTAGGTTAGGATCGATCATTGTGCTAAAACAGTGGGTTACTATAGACCAGTTGATTAGAATAGACCATTTTTTAGGATAGACCAGCTGGGTAGGATAGACAAGTGGGTTAGGATAGACCAGTGGAATAGGATGAACCAATGGGTTAGAATAGACCACTGATTTAGGATAAACAAGTTGGTTAGGATAGACCAGTGGGTTGGGCTAGACCAGGGGATCAGGATCGACCAACGGAATAAGACAGAACAGTGGGTTGGGTTCGAATGGTGTTTCGGGATCGACCAGTGGGTTGGGATCGAACAGTGAATCAGGATGGACCAGTGGATTAGGATAGAACAGTTGGTCGGGTTTGACCAGTGGAATAGGTTAGAACGTTGGATTATGTCAGAATAGTGGATTAGGACAGAACAGTAGGTCGGGACAGAAAAGTGGGTTATCATAGATCAGTGGGCTAAGATAGATCAGTAGGTTCGGATAAACCAATGGGTCAGAATAGACAAGTTGGTTGGAATAGACCAGTGGGGTAGAATAGACAAGTGGGTTAGGATAGAACATTCGTTCAAGATAGACCAGTGGGATAGGATAGACAAATGGGTTGTGTGATAGAAGAGGATTAGGATAGAATGGTGGGTCAGTATTGACCAGTGGGTTAGGATAGACCAGTGGGCTAAAATAGACTAGAAGGTTTGGATAGAACAATGGGTTGGGCTAGATTAGTAGATCAGGATAGACTAGTGAGCCAAGATAGACGAGTGGATTAGGATAAACCAGTGGATTAGGACAACAGTGGGTTGAGTATGACTAGTAGGTTAGGATAAACCAGTGGGTTAAGATAGACCAGTGGGTCAGGATAGAACAGTGGGTTAGGATAGAACAATGGATTCGGACAGGCCAGTGGATCAGGATAGACTATTGGGATAAGATATACCAGTAGGTTGAAATAGACCTGTGGGTCAGGATCGATCAGTCGATTAGGACAGAACAGTGGGTTGGGTTTGACCAGTGGGATATGATATAAGTGTGTGTCAGAATCGACCAGTGGCTTTGGATAGACCAGTGTACTAGGTGAGACCAGTAGGTTGGGATAGACCAGTGGGTCAGGATCGACCAATGGATTATGGCAGAGCTGGATTAGGACAGAACAGGCGGTTGGGTTTGTCCAGTGGGTTTATATAAACAAGTGGGTCAGGATCAACCAGTTGGTTAGGATAGACCAGGGGTCTAAGATATACCAGTAGATTGTGATATACCAGTGTGTTAGGATCGACCATTGGGGTGGTACACAACAGTGGGTTAGGATAGACCAGTGGGTTGGATTAGACCAGTGTGTCAGTATAGACAAGTGGGTTGGATTAGACAAGTGGGTCAGTAGACTAGTGGGTTGCGATGGACCAGTGGGGTAGGATAGACAAGTGCGTTAGGATATATCATTGGGTCAAGATAGACCAGTGCGATAGGATAGACCCGTCGGTTGGGCTAGAGCAGTGGATTAGAATAGAAAAGGGATTAGTACAGAACAGTGGATTTTGTTTGACTAGTGGGTTAAGATAGACCAGTGGGTCAGGATAGACCATTGGGTTATGATAGAACAGTGATTTGTGTTAGACCAGTGTGTCAGGATCGACCAGTGGGTTGGGATCGACCAGTGAATCAGGATGGACCAGTGGATTAGGACAGAACAGTTGGGTTTGACCAGTGGAGAAGGTTAGACCGATGGATTATGGCAGAATAATGGATTAGGACAGAACAGTGGATCAGGACAGAAAAGTGGGTTAGCATAGACCAGTGGCCTAAGATAGATCAGTAGGTTCGGATAGACCACTGGGTCAGAATAGACAAGTGGGTTGGGATAGACCAGTGGGGTAGAATAGACAAGTGGGTTAGGATAGACCATTCGGTCAAGAAAGATCAGTGGGATAGGATAGACAAATGGGTTGGGTGAGAGGAGAGGATTAGGACAGAACAGTGGGTTGGGTATGACTAGTGTGTTAGGATACACCATTGGGATAGCACAGTGGGTCAGTATTGACCAGTGGGCTAGGAGAGACCAGTTGGCTAAAATAGACTAGAAGGTTTGGATAGAACAATAGGTTGGGCTAGACCAGTGGATCAGGATAGACTAGTGAGCCAAGATAAACCAGTGGATTAGGATACACCAGTGGATTAGGATAGACCAGTGGATTAGGACAACAGTGGGTTGGGTATGACTAGTAGGTTAGGATAGACCAATGGTTTGGGCTAGACCAATGGATTGGGATATAACAGTGGGTTGGGTTTGACAATTGGCATAGGATAGAACAGTGGTGTCAAGATTGACCAGTGGGTTAGGAGAGACCAGTGCGTTAAGATAGACCAGTAGGTTTTGTTAGACCAATGGGTTGGGACAGGCCAGTGGAGCAGGATAGACTAGTCGGCTAAGATATACCAGTAGGTTGAAATAGACCTGTGGGTCAGGA
>MJUT01026518.1:29022-39447 GCA_002080005.1 Gigantidas platifrons
TAGGACAGAACAGGCGGTTGGGATTGTCCAGTGGGTTGATATAAACAAGTGAGTGAGGATCGACCAGTTGGTTAGGATAGACCAGATGGCTCAGATAGACCAGTAGATTGGGATATACCAGTGGGTTAGGATAGACCAGTAGGTTGGGCTAGATCAGTCGGTCAGTATAGACAAGTAGGTTAGATTAGACAAGTGGGTCAGTAGACAAGTGGGTTGCGATAGACCAGTGGGGTAGGATAGACAAGAGCGTTATGATAGACCATTGTGTCAAGATAGACCAGTGGGATAGGATAGACCAGTGGGTTAGGCGAGAGCAGTGGATTAGGATAGACAAGTGGAATAGGCCAGAACAGTGGGTTGGGTATGACTAGTTGGTTAAGATAGACCAGTAGGTCAGGATAGACCATTGGGTTAAGACAGAAGAGTGGGTCAGGATTGACCAGTGGGTTAGGAGAGACCAGTGGGCTAAGATAAAACGGTAGGTTTTGAAAGCCCAATGGGTTATACCAGTGGATTAGGACAGAACAGACGATTGGGTTTGTCCAGTGGGTTGATATAGACCAGTGGGGTAGGATATGCCAGTGGATTAGGATAGACCAGTGGGTTAGGATAGACCAGTGGTGTAGAAGAGACAAGTGGGTTAGGATAAACCGTAGGTTGGGCTTGACCAGTGAGTCAGGATCGACCAGTGGATTAGGACAGTAGTGGGTAGAGTTAGACCAGTGGGTCAGGATAGATCAGTGGGTTAGGATAGACAAGTGGGGTAGGAGAGAAAAGTGGGTTAGGATAGACCAGTAGATTAGGATATACCAGTGGGATGGGATCGTTGGGGTATTTTAGACCGGTGGATTCTGGCAGAATAGTGGATTAGGATAGAACAGTGGATCAGGACATAAAAGTGGGTTAGCATAGACCAGTGGGCTAAGATAGATCAGTAGGTTCGGACATACCAGAGGATCAGTAGAGACAAGTGGGTTCGGATAGACCAGTGGGGTAGGATAGACATGTGGATTAAGATAGCCCATTGGGTCAAGATATACCAGTGGGATAGGATAGACCAATGGGTTGGGTGAGAGCAGAGGATTAGGATAGATCAGTGGGTTAGGATCGACCAGAAGATTAGGACAACAGTGTGTTGGGTATGACTAGTAGGTTAGGATAGACCGTTGCAGTAGGTCAGGGTAGACCAGTCGATCAGGATAGACCAGTGGGTTGGGATAGACCAGTGGGTTGGGCTAGAACAGTGGGTCAGGATCGACCAGTGGATTAGGTCACAACAGGCGGTTGGGTTTGTCTAGTGGGTTGACATAGACCATTAGGCAGGATAGGCCAGTGGATTAAGATAGACCAGTGGTTAGTATCGACCAGTGGATTAGGACAGCAGTTGGTTGGGTTCGACCAAGGGGTCAGGATATATCAGGTGGTTGGGATAGCCCAGTGGGTTAGGATAGAAATGTGGGTTAGGATACACCAGTGGGTTAGGATACACTAATGGGTCAAGATAGACCAGTGGGATATGATAGACCAGTGGGTTGGGCGAGAGCAGTGTATTAGGACAGAACAGTGGGTTGGGTGTGACTAGTGGATTAAGATAGACCATTGGGTTAGGGTAGACCAGTGCTCTGGGTTACACCAGTGTGTCGTGATCGACCAGTGGATTAGGACAGAACAGTGGGTCAGGATTGACCAGTGGGTTAGGAGAGACCAGTGGGCTAAGATAGAACAGAAGGTTTGGATAGACCAATGGGTTAGGCTAGACCAGTGGATCAGGATACACTATTGGGCTAAGATAGACCAGTGTGTTGGAATATACCTGTGGGTCAGAATCGACCAGTGGATTAGGACAGAACAGTGAGTTGGGTTTGACCAGTGGGTTAGGATGGACCATTGGGGTAGGATAGGCCAGTGGATTAGGATAGAACCGGGGATTAGGATGGACCTGTGGGGTAAGATTGACAAGTGGGTTAGGATAAACCAGTGGGTTGGGCTTGACCAGTGAGTCAGGATCGACCAGTGGATTAGGATAGCAGAGGGTTGGGTTAGACAAGTGGGTCAGGATATATCAGTGGGTTAGGATAGACCAGTGGTGTAGGATAGAAAAGTGTGTTAGAATAGGCCAGTGGATTAGGATAGACCAGTCGGTAGTTTAGACAAGTTGGTGACGATATACCAGTGGGTTGGGATCGACCAGTGGCTTAGAATGGACCAGTGGACTAGGAAAGAAATATGGTTGGGTTTGACCTGTGGGTTAGGATATACTTGTGGGTTAGGATAGACAAATGGGTTAGGGTTAACCAGTGGTTTAGGACAGAACAGTGGGTCAGGATCGACCAGTGGGTTATGATAAACCAGAGGGCTAGGTTAGCCCAATATATTGGGATAGACGAGGGAGTTAGGATCGAGCATTGGGATAGGACACAACAGTGGGTTATGATACACCAGTGGGTTGGGCAAGACCAGTGGGCTAAGATCGACCATTGGGATAAAAGAGTGGTTTACGATAGACCAGTGGGTTAGAATAGACCATTGGATAGGTAATAATCATATCCATACCCTAAAGGTCATAATCCTACCAATATCATAAAGGTGATACTGCTATCTATATCCTAAAGGTGATACTCATATCCATATCCTGAAGGTGATACCCCTATCTATATAATAAAAGTGTTACTCCTATCCATATCCTAAAGTGATAATAATATTCATATCTTAAAGGTGATACGTATACCCATATTCTAAAGATGATACTCCTATCTATATGCTAAAGGTGATACTCTTACTCATATTCTAAAGGTGACACACCTATCTATTCCCTAAAGGTGATATTCCTTTCCATATTCTAAAGATGATACTCATATCTATATCCTGACTGGAATACCCTAATCGATATTCTAAAGGTTATACTCATATCCATATCATAAAGGTGTTGTGCATATCCATATCCTACAGGAAATACCCCTACGTATAACCTAAGGTGATACTCATATATATGTCCTAAAGGTGGTACTCCTATCCTTATCATAAAGGCAATACTCCTACCCGCTACCTACAGAAACACTCCTATCCATATCCAAAGAGTAATAGTCCTATCTATATTCTCAAGTAATACGCCTATTCATATTCTAAAGTTTACATTCATATGCAAATAATAAAAGTTTTGCGCATATCCATATGCTAAAGGTAATTATCCCACCCATAGCCTAAAGTGATACTCACATCTATATCCTAAAGCTGATACTCCTACCCATTACCTAAAGCTAATTATTCTACCTATGACCTAAAGTAATACTCCTATCCATATTCTAAAAGTTATACTCCTATCCATATCCTACAGGTGACAATCCTACCCATATCATAAAGGTGATGCTCCTGTCCATAACATAAAGGTGACAATCCTAGCCATACCCTAAAGGTGATAATCCTACAATATCATAAAGGTGATAATCCTACAAATATAAAGGTGATACCGTTATCTAAATGATAAAGATGATACTGCTATCTACATAATGAAGGTGATATTACTACCCATATCCTAAAGATAATACTCATATCTGTATCATAAAGCTAATACTCCTATTTATATCCTAAAAGTGATAATCCTATCCATACCATAAAGATGATAATCCCACCAATATCATTAAGATGATACTGCTATATATATCCTAAAGGTGATACTCCTATATATATCCTCAAGGTCATAATCTTATCTATATATCTTATATCTTATCTTATATAAAGGCTATACTCTAATCTTTATCTTAAAGGTGATACTCCTATATATATTATAAAAGTGATACCCCTACCCATATCTTTAAGGTGATATTTCTATCCATATTCTAAAGGTGATACACCTATCAATAGCCTAAACCTAACGGTGATATTCTTATCTATGTCCTAAAGGTGATACTCTTATCCATATCCTAAAGTTAATACAACTATCCATAACCTAACGATGATAATCCTATCCATATAATAAAGGTGATACTCCTATCCATATCATTATGATGATACTGATATCTCGATATTAAATGTGATACTCCTATCAATAGCCTGAAGGTGATAATCTTACTTATATCCTAAAAGTGATACACCTACCCATATCCTTAAGGTGATACCCCTATCTATGTCCTAAAGGTGATAATCATATCAATATCCTAAAGATGATACTTCTATATATATCCTAAAGGTGATACTGCTATCCATATTATAAAGTTGATGCTCCTGTATATATCCTAAATGTGATATTCCAACCCCTACCCTAAATGTGATACTTCTATCGATATCATAAAGGTAATACGCCTATCTATAAGCAAAACCTAAAGGTGATATTCCTATCTATATTCTAAAGGTGATACTCCTACACTTATCCTAAAATAATACTCCTATCCATACCCAACAGTTGATACACTTGTCTATATCCTAACGGTGACCCTCTTATCAATATCTTAAAGGTGATACCTCTATGCATGTCTTCAAGGTGATTTTCTTATCTATATCATAAAAGCATTACTCCTATCCATATTCTACAGGTGATACTAATATCCATATTTTAAAGGTGATACTAATGTCCATATTACAAAGGTGGTACTCCTATCTATATCCTAAAGGTGATAATCCTATCCATATTCTAAAGCAAATTCTCCTACCTATGACCTAACGTAATAATCCTATCCATATTATAAAAGTAATACTCCTATCAATATCCTAAAGGTGACAATCCTACACATATCATAAAGGTGATGCTCCTTTCCATAATATAAGGGTGATAATCCTATCCATACCCTAAAGGTGATAATCCTACCAATGTAATGGTGATACTGCTATCTATATGATAGAGATGATACTCCTACCCATATCCTAAAGATAATACTCCTCTCTATATCCTAAATGGGATACTCCTATTTACATCCTAAAGGTGATACTCCTACCCATATCTTAACGGTGATACTGCTATCGATATCATACAGGTGATACACATATCTATAACCTAAACCTAACGGTGATATTCCAATCTATATCCTAAAGGAAATACTCCTACCCATATCCTAAAAGTGATACTCTTGTCCATATCCTAAAGTTAAAACACCTATCCACAACCTAACGGGGTTACTCCCACCCATATCCTAAAGGTGATTTCGCCTAGCCATATCATAATGATGATACTGATATCTTTATACTAAAAGGGATAATCCTATCTATATCCTGAAGGTGATACTCCTACCTATATCGTAAACGTGATACTCCTACCCATATCCTAAAGGTGATACGCCTATCCATATCCTAACGGAGATACTCCTATCCATACCCAAACGGTGATACTGCTAATTATACCAATAAGGTGATACACCTATGCATATTCTAAAGATGATACCTATATTTAGTCCCTAATGGTAATACTGCTATCCATATTCAAAAGGTGATATTCATATCTATATCATACAGATGATTCTCTTATCAATATCCTAAAGGTGATACTTGAATCCATATTCTAAAGATGTACTCATATCTACATCCTAACAGTAAAACTACTATCCAAATCCTAAAGGTAATAATCCTACTCATAACCTGAAGTGATACTCCTATCCATAACCTAAAAGAAATACTCCTATCTATATCATAATGGTGTTACTCATATTCATAACCTAGAGGTGATACTCCTATCTATTCCCTTGAGGTGATACTCCTGGGTAGAATAGTCAAGTGGGTTAGGATAGACCAGTGGATTAGAATAAACCAATGGGTTAAGATAGACCAGTGATTTAGGATAAACAAGTGGGTTAGGATAGACCAGTGGGTTGGGCTACACCAGTGATTCAGGATGGACCAGTGGATTATGACAGAACAGTTGGTTGGGGTTGACCATTGGGGTAGGTTAGACCGATGGATTATGGCAGAATAATGGATTAGGACAGAACAGTGGATCAGGACAGAAAAGTGGGTTAGCATACACCAGTGGGCTAAGATAGATCAGTAGGTTCGGATAGACCAGTGGGTCAGTATAGACAAGTGGGTTGGGATAGACCAGTGGGGTAAGATAGACAAGTGGGTTATGATATCCCATTGGGTCAAGATAGACCAATGGGATAGGACAGATCAATTGGTTGGGTGAGAGCAGAGGATTAAGATAAACCAGTGGGTTAGGACAACAGTGTGTTGGGTATGACTAATGGGTTATGATAGACCAGTGGGTTGGGCTATACCAGTGGATCAGCATAGACAAGAGGGTCGGGATAGACCAGTGAGTCAGTAGACAAGTGGGTTGGGATAGACCAGTGGGATAGGATAGACAAGTGGGTTAGGATAGACCATTGGGTCAAGATAGACCAGTGGGATAAGATAGACCAGTGGATTGGACGAGAGCAGTGGATTAGGATAGACCAGTGGATTAGGACAGAACAGTGGGTTGTGTTTGACCAGTGGGTTAGGATAGCCCATTGGGATAGGTTATGAAAGTGGGTCAGGATCGACCAGTGGCTAAGAATAGACCAGTGTGCTTAGATATACCTGTGGGATGGGCTAGACCAGTATATTAGGACAGAACAGGCGGTTGGATTTATCCAGTGGGTTGATATATACCAGTGGGTAGGATAGGCCAGTTGATTAGGATGGACCTGTTGGGTAGGATAGACAAGTGGGTTAGGATAAACCAGTGGGTTGGGCTTGACAAGTGTGTCAGGATCGACCAGTGGATTAGGACAGCAGTTGGCTGGTTTCGACCAGTGGGTCAGGGTAGAACAGTGGGTTGGGATTGACCAGTGGGGTAGGATAGAAAAGTGGGTTAAGATAGACCAGTGGGTTAGGATTGACCAGTGGGTAGCTTAGACAGGTTGGTTATGATAGGCCAGTAGGTTGGGATCGACCAGTGATTCAGGATAGCCCTGTGGATTAGGACAGAACAGTTGTGTTGGGTTTGACCAGTGGGGTAGCTTATACCGGTGGATTCTGGCAGAATAGTGGATTAGGACAGAACGGTGGATAAGGACAGAAAAGTGGGTTAGCATAGACCAGTGGGCTAAGATATATGAGTAGGCTCAGAGAGACCAGTGGGTCAGTATAGACAAGTGGGTTGTGATAGACCAATGGGGTAGGATAGACAAGTGGGATAAGATAGATCAATGGGTTGAGTGAGAGCAGAGGATTAAGATAAACCAGTGGGTTAGGAACGACCAGTGGATTTGGACAACAGTGTGTTGGGTATGACTAATGGGTTAGGAAAGACCAGTGGGTTGGGCTAGACCAGTGGATCAGCATAGACAAGAGGGTTGGGATAGACCAGTGAGTCAGTAGGCAAGTGGGTTGTGATAGACCAATGGGGTAGGATTGACAAGTGGGATAGGATAGATCAATGGGTTGAGTGAGAGCAGAGGATTATAATAGACCAGTGAGTTAGAATTGACCAGTGGATTAGGACAACAGTGTGTTGGGTATAATCAGTGGGTTAGGATAGACTAGTGCAGTAGATCAGGGTAGACCAGTGGATCAGGATAGACCAGTGGGATGGGATATAACAGTGGGTCAGAATCGACCAGTGGATTAAGATAGACCAGTGGGTTGGGATAGAGCAGTGGGTTGGGCTAGACCAGTGGATTAGGCCAGAACAGGCGGTTGGGTTTGTCCAGTGGGTTGATATAGACCAGTGGGGCAGGATAGGACAGTATATTAGGATAGAGAAGTGGGATAGGATAGACCAGTGCCGTAGGATAGACAAGTGGGTTATGATAGACCAGTGGATACGGATGGACCTGTGGGGTAGGATAGACAAGTGGGTTAGGAAAAACCAGAGGGTTGGGCTTGACCAGTGAGTTAGGATCGACCAGTGGATTAGGACAGCAGTGGGTTGGGTTCGACCAGTGGGTCAGGATAGATGAGGTGGTTGGTATACACCAGACGACTTAGATAGACCAGTATAGTGTGATAGACCTGTGGGTTAGGATCGATCATGGGGATAGGACACAACAGTGGGTTGGGCTAGACCAGTGGGTTAGGATCGAGCATTGGGATAGGACACAACAGTGGGTTAGGATAGACCAGTAGGTTGGGCTAGACCAGTCGGTTAGGATCGACCAGTGGATTAGGATGGACCTGTGGGGTAGGATAGACAAGTGGGTTAGGAAAAACCAGAGGGTTGGGCTTGACCAGTGAGTTAGGATCGACCAGTGGTTTAGGACAGCAGTGGGTTGGGTTCGACCAGTGGGTCAGGATAGATGAGGTGGTTGGGATACACCAGAGGACTAAGATAGACCAGTAGATTGTGATAGACCTGTGGGTTAGGATCGATCATGGGGATAGGACACAACAATGGGTTAGGAGAGACTAGTAGGTTGGGCTAGACCAGTGGGTTAGGATCGAGCATTGGGATAGGACACAACAGTGGGTTAGGATAGACCAATAGGTTGGGCTAGACCAGTGGGTTAGGATCGACAAATGTGATAGAATAGTGGGTTACGATAGCCCAGTTGGTTAGAATATAATTGTTTTTATTATAGACCAGCTGGGTAGGATAAACAAGTGGGTTAGGATAGACCAGTGGATTAGGATAAACGAATGGGTTAGGATAGACCAGTAATTTAAGATAAACAAGTGGGTTAGGATATACCAGTTGGTTGGGCTAGAACAGAGGGTCAGGATCGACCAGTGGAATAGGACAGACCAGTGGGTTGGGTATGACTAATGGGTTAGGATAAACCAGTGGTTAAGATAGACCAGTGGGTTAGGATATACCAATGGCTTAGGCTAGACCAGTGGATTATGATAGAACAGTGGTTTAGGTTTGACCATTGGCATATGATAGAACAGTGGGTCAGGATTGACAAGTGGGTTAGGAGAGACCAGTTTGCTAAGATAGACCAGTAGGTTTGGATAGACAAATCGGTTGGAATAGACAAGTGACTCAGGATCGACCAGTGGATTAGGACAGAACTGTGGTTGGGTTTGACCAGTGGGTTAGGATAGGCCAGTGGGTAGCTTACACAGGTTGGTTATGATAGGCCAGTTGGTTGGGATCGACCAGTGATTCAGGATTGCCCAGTGGATTAGGACAGAACAGTTGTGTTGGGTTTGACCAGTGGGGTAGCTTAGACCGGTGGATTCTGGCAGAATAGTGGATTAGGACAGAACAGTGGATAAGGACAGAAAAGTGGGGTAGGATAGGCAAGTGGGTCAGGATAGACCATCGGATTAGGATATACCAGTGGGGTAGGATAGACCAGTGGGTCAGAATAGACAAATGGGTTGTGATAGACCAATGGGGTAGGATAGACAAGTGGGATAGGATAGATCAATGGGTTGAGCGAGAGCAGAAGATTATGATAGACCAGTGGGTTAGAATCGACCAGTGGATTAGGACAACAGTGTGTTGGGTATGACAAATGGGTTAGGATAGACCAGTGGGTTGGGCTAGACCAGTGGATCAGCATAGACAAGAGGGATGGGATAGACCAGTGAGTCAGTAGGCAAGTGGGTTGGGATTGACCAATGGGGTAGGATGGACAAGTGGGATAGGATAGATCAATGGGTTGAGTGAGAGGAGAGGATTATGATAGACCAGTGGGTTATAATTGACCAGTTGATTAGGACAACAGTGTGTTGGGTATAATCAGTGGGTTAGGATAGACTAGTGCAGTAGGTCAGGGTAGACCAATGGATCAGGATAGACCAGTGGGATGGGATAGAACAGTGGGTCAGGATCGACCAGTGGTTTAAGATAGACCAGTGGGTTGGGATAGAGCAGTCGGTTGGGCTAGACCAGTGGATTAGTCCAGAACAGGCGGTTGGGTTTGTCCAGTGGGTTGATATAGACCAGTGGGGCAGGATAGGACAGTAGATTAGGATAGAGAAGTGGGTTAGGATAGACCAGTGCGGTAGAATAGACAAGTGGGTTATGATAGACCAGTGGATTAGGATGGACCTGTGGGGTAGGATAGACAAGTGGGTTAGGAAAAACCAGAGGGTTGGGCTTGACCAGTGATTTAGGATCGACCAGTGGATTAGGGCAGCAGTGGGTTGGTTCGACCAGTGGGTCAGGATAGATGAGGTGGTTGGTATACACCAGAGGACTAAGATAGACCAGTAGATTGTGATAGACCTGTGGGTTAGGATCGATCATGGGGATAGGACACAACAGTGGGTTGGGCTAGACCAGTGGGTTAGGATCGAGCATTGGGATAGGACACAACAGTGGGTTAGGATAGACCAGTAGGTTGGGCTAGACCAGTGGGTTAGGATCGACCATTGTGATATAATAGTGGGCTACGATAGCCCAGTTGGTTAGAATATATTTTTTTTAGGATAGACCAGCTGGGTAGGATAAACAAGTGGGTTAGGATAGACCAGTGGATTAGGATAAACGAATGGGTTAGGATAGACCAGTAATTTAGGATAAACAAGTGGGTTAGGATATACCAGTTGGTTGGGCTAGAACAGTGG
>MJUT01026518.1:42943-90124 GCA_002080005.1 Gigantidas platifrons
CATAGACGAGTAGGCTAAGATAGATCAGTAGGTTCGGATAGACCAGTGGGTCAGCAGAGACAAGTGGGTCAAGATAGATGTGTGATAGGATAGACAAATGGGTTGGGTGAGAGCAGAGGATTAGGATAGACCAGTGGGTTAGGATCGACCAGTGGATTAGGACAACAGTGTGTTGGGTATTACTAGTGGGTTAGGTTATACCAGTGCAGTTGGTCAGGCTAGACAAGTGGGTCAGGATAGAAAAGTGAGATAGGATAGACCAGTGGTTTGGGCTAGACCAGAGGGTCATGATCGAGCAGTGGATTAGGACAGAACAGTGGGCTGGGTATGACAAGTGTGTTAGGATAGATTATTGGGATAGGATAGAACAGTGGGTTAGGATTGACCAGTGGGTTAGGAGAGACCAGTGGGTTAAAATAGACTAGTAGGTTCAGATACAACAATGGGTTGTGCTAGATCAGTGGATCAGGATAGACTAGTGGGACAAGATAGACCAGTGGATTAGGACAACAGTCGGTTGGGTATGACAAGTGGGTTAGGATAAACCAGTGGGTTAAGATATACCAATGGTTTGGGCTAGACCAGTGGATTAGGATAGAACAGTGGGTTGTGTTTGACCATTGGGATAGGATAGAACAGTGGGTCAGGATTGACAAGTGGGTTAGGAGAGACCAGTGGGCTAAGATAGACCAGAGGTTTGGATAGACCAATGGGTTGAGATAGACCAGTGGATCAGGATAGACTAGTGGGCTAAGATAGATCAGTAGGATGGAATAGGCATGTGGGTCAGGATCGACCAGTGGATTAGGACATAACAGTGGGTTGTGTTTGACCAGTGGCTTAGGATAGACCATTGGGATAGGATGAACAGTGGGTCAGGATCGCCCAGTGGTTTAGGATAGACCAGTGTGCTAAGATAGACCAGTAGGTTGGGATAGACAAGTGGGTCATGATCGACCTGTGGATTAGGGCAGAACTGGATTAGGACAGAACAGGCGGTTGGGTTTGTCCAGTGGATTGATATTGACAATTGGGTCGGGATATACCAGTGGTTTAGGATAGACCAGTGGGTTGGGATAGACCAGTGGGTCAGAATAGACCAATGGGTTAGGATAGACCAGTTGGTCAGTAGACAAGTGGGTTGGGATAGACCAGTGGGATAGGATAGGATAGACAAGTGCGTTAGGATAGACCATTGGGTCAAGATAGACCAGTGGGATAGGATAAACCAGTGGGTTTGGCGAGAGCAGTGAATTATGTTAGACAAGTAGATTAGGACAGAACAGTCATTTGGGTATGACTAGTGGGTTAAGATAGACAAGTGGGTCAGGATAGACCATTGGGTTAGGATTTAGCAGTGGTTTGGATTAGACCAGTGGGTCAAATCGACCAGTGGATGAGGACAGAACAGTGGGTCAGGATTGACCAGTGGGTTAGCAGGGACCAGTGGGCTACGATAGACCTCTAAATTTGGATATACCAATGGGTTGGGCTAGACCAGTGGATCAGGATCGACCAGTGGATTAGGACAGAACAGTGGATTGGGTTTGACTAGTGGGTGAGGATATACCATTGGGATAGGTTTGGACAGTGGGGTAGGATAGTCAAGTGGATTAGGATACACCAGTGGCTCAAGATAGGCCAGTGGGTCAGGATTGACCAGTGGATTAGGACAGAACAGATTGTTGGGTTCGAACAGTTGGTCAGGATCGACCAGGGGATAAGGGCATAATGCGGATTAGGACAGAATAGGCGGTTGGCTTTGACCAGTGGGTTAGGATAGACCATTGGGTCGAGATAAACCAGTGGGTTAGGATAGACAAATGGATTAGGATAGACCAGTGGATTGAGCTAGACCAGTGGGTCAAGATAGACCAGTGAGATGGGATATACTCATACCCCTATCAGAACGCTGATACTCCTTTCCATATCATCAAGGGAGAAATCCTATCTATATCGTTAAGGTTGTACTCCTATCTATTTCCTTAATGTGATACCCCTATATATATCCTCAAGGTGACAATCCTATCCATAGCATAGAGGTGATATTCTGATATATATCCTAATGGTGATACTCTTATCTATATCCTAAATATAATACTCCAATCTATATCCTTAAGGTGATAATCCTATCCATATCTTAAAGATGATATTATTATCTATGTTCTAAAGGTGATACTCCTACCCATATCTTAAATGTGATAGTTATATCCATATTCTAAAGGTGATAACCATGCCCTTATCTTGAAGATTATACTCTCATCCATATGCTGAATAAGATACTCCTACCTATATCCCATATTCTTAAGGTGAGATTCCTATCTATATCCGAAGGGTGATACTCCTATCTATATCTTAAAGGGGAAACTCCTATTAATGCATATTCTAAAGATGATTCTCATTTATATATCCCAAAGGTGATAATCCTACCTATATTCTAAAGGTAAAACTCCAATCCATATCCTTAAAATGATACTGCTATCCATAATCTAAAGTTGATACTCCTATCTATATCCTAAAGGTGATATTCCTATGCATATCTTGAAGGTCATACTCATATCTATTTCCTAAAGGGGATACCCCTATTCATATCCAATGGGTGATACTCCTATCTATATCCCAAAGGTGATACTCCTATCCATATTTCAAAGATGATACTCCTATCTATATGCTAAAGGTAAAACTATTTCCCATGTCCTAAAGGTGATACTCCTATATATATCCTACAGGTGATATTCCTTTCCATATTCTAAATATGATACTCATATCTATATCCTAACGGGAATACACCTATCCATATTCTAAAAGTTATATTCATATCCATATCATAAAGGTGTTGCGCATATCCATATCCTAAAGGTGGTTCTCCTACTCATAGATTAAAGGGATAATCATATATATATTATAAAGGTGATACTCTTACCCATATCCTAAAGGTAATACTCCCACCCGTTACCTAAAGTAATACTCCTATCCATATCCTAAAGGTAATAGTCCAATCTATATTATAAAGTATAAGGCCTATTCATATCCTCAAGATTATATTCATAGGCATATAATAAATGTGTTGCGCATATCCATATCCTAAATGTAATTATCCCTCCCATGACCTAATGTGATTCTCACATCTATATCCTAAAGCTAATTAGCCTACCTATAACCTAAAGTAATACTCCTATCGATATTCTAAAAGTTGTACTCCTATCCATATCCTAAAGTGATACTCCTACACATATCATAAAGGTGATGCCCCTGTCCATAGCATATGGGTGATATTCCTATCCATATCCTAAGGTGATACACCTACCCATATCATAAAGGTGATACTCCTATCCATATCCTAAAGGAGATACTAATATTTATATCCTGAAGGTAATACTCCTAACCATATCATATACGACATATTTTTATCCATATCTAAAAGGTACTGTGCATATTTATATCCTAAAGGTATTACTCCTATTCATAATCTAAAGTAAAAAACATATCTATATCCTAAAGGTGATACTCATATCAATGTCCTAAAGGTGATATTTATATATATATATATGTCCTAAAGGAATACACTTATTTACATGCTAAAAATGGTACGCGAAAGGTGATACTCCTACCCATATACTAAAAGTGAAACGCCTATCTATATGATAAAGATGATACTCCTATCCATAACCTTATGGTGATACCCCTATATGTATCCTAAAGGTGATAGTCTTATCTATACCCTAACGGTAATACTCATATCCATATTATAAAGGTTATACTCATATTAATTTCATAAAGGTGTTGCGCACATTCATATCCTAATGGTAATACACCGACCCATAAACTCAATTGATAGTAATATCTATACCCTAAAGGTTATACTCATATTCATTTCATAAAGGTGTTGCGCATAACCATATCTAAAGGTAATAGATCTATTCATAATCTGAAGTGATACTAATATCTATGTCCAAAATGTGATACTCCTACCCTTATCCTAAAGGTAATACTCATACCCATTACCTAGAGTAATACTCCTATCCATATCCTAAGGATAATGCTCCTATATATATTATAAAGGTAATACGCCTATCAATTTTCTATAAGTTATACTCATATCCATATCATAAATGTGTTGCGCATATCCATATCCTTTAAATGATAATCCTACCCATGACCTAAAGTAATACTCCAATTCATATCCTAGTCATGTGATAGTCATATATATATCCTAAAATGGATACCCCTAATAATTTCCCAACTTTGATACTCATATATATATCCTAAAGGTGATACTCGTATGCATATTCTAAGATAATACTCCTATCTATATGCTAATGGTGACACTCTTACCCATATCATAAAGGTAATACTCCTATCTTTATCCTAAAGGTGATATTCCTATCCATATCCTAACGGATATACTCCTATATATACCCTAAAGGTGTTACTCATATCCATAACCTAAAGGTGATACTCGTATTCATTTCATAGAAGGTGTTGCACATATCCATATCTAAGGGTATTACACCTACTCATAACCTGAAGTGATACTAATATATGTGTCCTAAATGTGATACCCCTAACCTTATCCTAAAGGTAATACTCCTACCCATTACCAAGAGTAATAATCATATCCATATCCTCAAAGTATTAATCCTATTTATATTCTAAAGATTTTACGCCTATACATTTTATATAGGATATACTCATATCCATATTATAAATGTGTTGCGGATATCAATATTCTTAAAATGATAATCCTACCCATAACCTAAAGTAATACCGCCATCCATATCCAAACGGTGATGCTCATTTCTATATCCTAAAGGTGATACTCCTATCCATATTCTAAAGATGATATTACTATTTATATCCTAAAGGTGATACTCCTACCCATATCCTAAAGGTGATACTCCTATCTATATCATAAAGGTGATATTCCTAGCCATATCCTAACGGATATATTCCTATCTATACCCTAATGGTGTTACTCATATCCATAACCTAAAGGTGATATTCCTATCTATGCTCTCAAGGTGATACTCCTATCCATATTCTAAAGATGATACTCATATCTATATCCTAACGGGAATACACTAATCCATATTCTAAAGGTTATACTCATATCCATATCATAAAGGTGTTGCGCATATCCATATCCTGAAGGTAATACGCATATCGTAATGTGATACGCATATCTATATCTTAAAGGTGACACTCCTACCCGCATCCTAAACGTAATACTCCTACCATTACCTAAAGTAATGCTCCAATCCATATCCTAAAGGGAATAGTCCTATCTATATTATAAAGTAATACACTAATACATATTCTAAAGGTTATACTCATATCGATAGTATAAAGGTGTTGCGCATATCGATATGCTAAAGGTATTTATCCCACTCATAACTTAAAGTGATACTCACATGTGTATCCTAAAGCTGAAACTCCTACCAATATCCTAAATCTAATTATCCTACATATAACCGAATGTAATACTCCTATCCATTTTCTAAAAGTTATACTCCTATCCATATCCTAAAGGTGATACTCCTACACATATCACAAAGCATCTTCGCTAGCCAAGGATTACGATCCGCTCCTCTTCTCTCCACCCTTGGCAGATCTAGAATACATTTTGAAATTCGCACGCAATGCCACCTGGTGGATAATCGAAGTTGCGGCCCTTAGATAGTCGTCATCGCCATCCAATTAGAATCGTTTTGTTATACGTGTGTTGGAGAGTTGAAAATCGCCGCGCCCAGTGATGAAAAAGTTATTTGTGATAAATTTAATTTGGAAGCACTTACTGTCAACCAAGTGAAAAGTTTCAAAGCTTTGGCAGACGGGAAAAATGTTTTTATTGGAACTAAAACTGGAAGTGGCAAATCGTTGTCATATGAGAGCATTCCGGTGATTTTTCCTGTATCCCTCGTGATTGTCATAGCACCGTTGGTGTCGATAATGAAGGAACAGTGTAGTAAACTTAATAAACTAGGTTTCAATGCAACTTACATCGGCAAGGATGATTCAGAATCGGACAAGATTATTACGGGACACTTTGAATTTCTGTTTGGAAGCCCTGAGCAACTGGTTGGAGAAGTAAATGGCGTGAAATGTTGAAATCTGAAGTCTATCAGGAAAACATGAGAGCTTTGGTTGTTGAAGAAGCTCATACTGTTATACAATGGTATGTTGAGTATAATTTTTAATGGTTGAGATCCCCACCCCTAAACCATATATATTTATGATCAAGGTGACTAGGAAAATTAAATGCCTTATAGCTCAGGCCCTGGGGGGAATCATACCCCATCACCTACATATACCTGAAGTGAACTTTTTAATGGTTGAGATCCCCACCCCTAAGCCATATATATTTATGATCAGAGTGAATAGACAAATTAAATGTCCCAAGATTTTGACTTGCAACTCGACTGTTGTATCTCTGATGCTTCACTTGATTTTTTGAATTATTCCCCCTTTTTGAAAAATGCAATTTCTCAATAATTATGTAAATTGCTTGCAGTTTAATATCAGATAAGAAAAAGTCGAGCGTCCAGCATCCGTGGGCGGTTCTGTTGAGTAAAACTCATTACGGAAAGAACTTTCAACTTGAAAAGGGGTTTCAATTCTTTTTATACAAAACACAGCAAACAAGGGTAAGACTAAGACAGTACCCTAGATAACTATGACGTCAAGGAAGGCTATTTAATAATATGATAATAGGTGTTAGCCTATCTAACTTGGGACGAAGTCCAATATTGTTTTAATACAATATAACTCAGATATATGGACCTATAATTTTTTTTCAAAGTAGACGGGGGCAAATAGGGGGACCCAAACCCAAATTTTACGTCGTTTTTAAAGGTGTTTTGCCAAAACGGGGACCAGCCCAGTCCAGTGTTGTACAATCCGGTACTCGACTTCTCAATTTCATAGAAAATATTATTTTGGACAGGAGGAAGAAATGCAACTCTGTTTATAACTCGAATAATTCAGCGCCCTCTATCCACTATCACTACACTAATGTAGCAAAGTGTAATATATACTACTGGATTATTCGGGTTACTCTGTTTAATGATATTGTCAGTCTAAACTAAACATACAACATTTTAATTAACAAGTTTATTACAAATCTATGAGTTGAAAAGAAGGTTCTCACTATACATTTTTACCCCGGTACGAAACGACCAGGTTATGAAACGTCATGCACCCTTCCAGATTTCTGCGGATCCGATTTTCTGCAGATTTAACCATGTATTGGTTTTCGGTGCAAGGAATTTAAGCCATTAGTGATATGGATCTGGAATCAAAATATTGCTATTTCTACCATAGTTGGGACTTCGTCCCATAATTATTGCTGGTTGCCTTCCAAATACTTTCATTTGTTTTGCCGGCAATGGGGCAAAGTACGTCATGTATATGGCAAATTGCTCAATGTAGCTGGTCGCCGGCACATAATGAAAACCCTGAATTAATGGTTATTATATTTGTTGCTGGAAATAATCCTATGCGGGGTTTTATATCAATAAAATATTGAATTTAATGATACAGATACATGTAGCTGAAGTATTGCTCACATAACATTAAATGTCATTTATTCACCCAGCCATCGCATTGTACATACACATGTGTATGTCTGTTTTTCATTTTTTAGTCAGTATTGTAAACCTTACATTTCCCTTTTCACATAAAAACATGTACATGTACATGTAGCATGTTATAAAAGTTTATATATAATTAATTTGTTATTGTCTTTTTTTTTAACAGGGGAGAGTCCACACAGCATGAGGAACCGTTCCGTGCATGGTTTTCAAAAAATGGTGAATTGAGATCAGTATGCCCAAAAGCGCAAATGCTAGCTTTGACTGCTACATCTGGACCTGCACAAAGAAGAAAAATAATGAAACACCTCTGTTTTACAGGAAATAATGAGGTTATTGTGGAATCACCAGACAGAACTAATATAAAACTAACAAGTAAATGAATACCTTATAATGACATACTTGATAACGTATTTGGTTGGTTGATTGAGGATTTGAAAAAAAAAAAACAATTAATGCCCCGCCATGTTTTATTTTGTGAAACAATTGCAGATGTTTCGAAGCTGTATGCTTTTTTCGTTAGACAATTTGGAAGTAATTGTGATTTGATTGATATGTTTCACAGCAAGACAAATGACAAAATAAAGGAAAAAATTAGAAATGATATGGCTGTTGATGGAAAGATTAGATTACTTATTTGCACAAATTCTGCTGGGATGGGGGTGAATTTTCATGGTCTGAATAACATCATCCACTACGGATTACCAAGAGAAATAGATACATTTGTTCAACAGATGGGAAGATGTGGTCGGGATGGACAGTTTTCGCATGAACTTATTTTATATTAGGCACATAACGGACACTTCAAAAAGGTAGAAACGGACCTTGTGCAATTTGCAAAAGACAATACTGAATGCAGAAGATTTACACTATGTAACTCTTACCTTATTAACAAATCTGAAATAGCACATATACATAATTGCTGCGATGTATGTGAAAAGAACTGTGAATGTAGTGATGGAAATTGCCCTAATGCACATATCGCTACAAAATTGGAGAAAGATGAAACACCTGAAGACCAAATGACTCGAACAGTTACGGAAGTTGAAAAAAGATTGCTGAAGCAACGATTGTTTGGACTAAAATTGCAACTGTCAGGAGATTCACAAACTCATGTTTTACAACCTGAACTCATTCATGGCTTAACTGATGAAGTTATTTCTGATATAGTGGTTAAGAGTGAAATTCTTTTTACTCCCGATGATATCATGAAACATTGTCAAATATGGTCGTATGAAACTGGTGTAGCAATATGCAACATTATAACCAAAATATTTGGAGACGAAGAAATGTATAATATTGATGAAGACACTGATTCTGAATAAAAATATTTATTTCAAATTGAGATCATGTATATAAAGAGTATGAGAGATTGATAGAAAGGTATTAATTTTTTTCTTGAGATTGTCCAACAAACCAGATAGGCTTGAAATGTGTTTATTTTCTGCACCCGACCTTCCATTTTCCAAATGTAGGTACATTGTAGGGATTTTTTCTTTAAATTTGGTAGGGAAAAATGATTGATGGTACGGACAAAAATTATAATTTTCCAGATAGAAAAAATGACCCAAAAATACATGTCCCCCAAATATCAGTAGCAACATATCATACATATCTAAACATTTGGTCAGGTGCAGGAAACAAACAATTTTAATTCTGAACTTATTATTAAAATTACAAAGTATATCTGACACTTGGGAGTTTTTCTCAAGATGATTCAGAGTAAAAGTGTTTAATATAAGGTCGTACAAGGTCAAGTGTACTTCCTATTCCTTGGCACGTCACCACAACCCGACCACTTGAAGGTCATACAAGGTCAAGTGTATTTTAAAGTCCTTGGCACACAGACACATACCAACTATACACTTCCACAAAAAGTACATTTACATTGTATGTACACAAAAGCATACATACAAACTTAGTCCTTCATCGATTCACTACATGTATATATCAGGATACAACTTATATTGGCTTAGACACGTGGTACAAAAGTATGTATAAACTGGTAACATAAACCAGTAAATTTTATACATTAAAACATCTTAAAACTTTAATATCTCGCCTGTATATGCAGTGGGGTCAAGGTCAATTGAAAAATGTCTGACCAACAATTACACCTTACAATGAATTCACATAACAAAACATAACATTTAACTAAAGAGGATTATATCAACAGAACATGAGAAATAAGACTGGGATTTATAATATAACATTGTTTACTGAACAATAAAGTATAGATCAAGGTGACCTTTTTTAGTAGATTTATCAAACTCCCAAAGATGCATCCCTATGCAAAGTTACATGATTATACATAAACCAGTACATTACAACTCAGGTCAGATGTACAACTGAACATTGTTCACTGGACCGTGAAATGTACATGTAGGTCACTTTGACCTACTTTTTGTGGGATGCTGTCACTCCCAAAGATGCATCCCTATGTAAAGTTACATGACTACATAAACGAGTACCTTAAAACTCAGGTCAGATGTACAACTGAACATTGTTCACTGGACCGTGAAATGTTGGTCAAAGTGACCTAATTTTGTTGGCATGCTGTCAGACTCCCAAAGATGCATTCAAGAAATAACAAGAATTTTGAATGATACATTTTTAGATTGGTTTTAAAGTAACTCATAAATACTATAGCAACAAGAATTCTGAGAGTATTGCACATAGCAATACATTGTCCCCTACCGGCCGCAAAAATCAGAGGACCTAAAATATTAGAAGTATCACCTTGCAGTGACTAGATATTGTATCTTAAAGGATGTAAAAAAAGTCCGGACAACTAAAAGTTTGAACAGAAAATACAAGTTCAAGGGCCATAACTCAGCCAAAAATCATTAGACCGGAACGAAATCCGAAATTAAACTGTAACTCATCTATATATAGCCACATACCAACTATCAAGTCAATATATCAAAGGACGTCAAAAGAAAGTCCAGACAACTTTAAATGTGAACAAAAAATACAAGTTCAAGGGCCATAACTCAACCAAAAATCATTCGACCGGAATGAAATTCGAACTTAAACTGTAACTCATCTATATATAGCCACATACCAACTATCAAGTCAATATATCAAAGGACGTCAAAAGAAAGTCCAGACAACTTTAAATTTGAACACAAAATACAAGTTCAAGGGCCATAACTCAGCCAAAAATCATTCGACCGGAATGAAATTCGAACTTAAACTGTAACTCATCTATATATAGTCACATACCAACTATCAAGTCAATATATCAAAGTCCAGAAAACTTAAAATTTGAACAAAAAATACAAGTTCAAGGGCCAAACATAATTCGACCTGAACGAAATTCGAAATTAAACTGTAACTCATGTAGATATAGCCACGTACCAACTATCAAGTCAATATATCAAAGGACGTCAAAAAAGTCTGGAAAACTTAAAAATTATAATGTGTTGGACGGACGGACGGAACCTAAAACTATAGTCCCCTTCGGCTTCGCCAGTAGGGGACTAATAAAATTGAATTTGTATACAGTTTAGTTTTGAAGATGTCATTAATTATATCGCTTCATATGACAGTCTCTCTTTGTTGTCGGTAATCAATTTGTGCATGTTTGGAATTTTTATGCGTAAAAAGACGTCAGTAAAAGCAGAAAAACTGTTATATTCCCTGCCAGGAATGTAAGCAAAGACCTGTGCTGCATTCAATTGGAAAACAATTGCAATAATGTCGTTTTTCTTATTAACAACAGGCCTTCTTGTTCCAGTTTGTTCTCTTCCACACTTTTCTTGCATGTTGTCTTTAATTTCGTCCTGTATTTGAAGTGTCAATACTGCCATTTTAACACTGTCATTGGATGCATTTGCACCTTGGGCATACACCTTTTTTTCACTGCTTGCACTAATAGTTCCACCAAATTATTATTAGATATATTATGACCAATACCACCGAACAGGATTGCAGAGCAGTTCCATTTGTATTCATAAGCCATTCTTGGTGTTAATAAAGTTAAAAAATTTTCCAGGTATCTAAAAAGCCAAAGCTGATATTTAGTATGATTACCAACACGTGATAACAACATCTGAAATTTGGCATTCACTGTAACCCTGTCACCATCGCCCATTTTATACGCGTCATTTGTATCTCGCAACAGCAATGCACATTTCATAAAAGATGATCGATACAATGCAATGTGATCAAGTTCTGATGGCTTTTGTGGTTCATCCACTGTAAAATTCCACATGTGCTCATTTCTTAGATGTCGTTTGATGCCTCCAATTATTTTATTTTTTTTATTACATATCTGGCATATGCACTTGCTTTCATTTATGCTGAACATGTCTTTCAACTGGTTCAATTCAGTATCCAATGCCATATAGTTCAGTGTCAATGATGTAATTCCTGCAAATGTACAAATTACACATAAAAGAACAAAAAACATGAGCAAACCAGATTTTTGATTTTTTTTTTGATTTTTGGTGTTTAACACCACTTTCAACAATATTTCAGCTATATCGTGGCAACCAGCTTTAGTGGTGGAGGAAGCTGGAGTACCCGTAGAGAACCACTGACCATGGGCAAGCAACTGGTAAACTTTATCACATGCAGCTGCGGGTCAAGTGCACCCTTTTTTCTAATTTACAAAGCCGGACTTGAACCCATGCCGTATTGGTGATAAGCTTGTATGAGTTGTTAGATCCAGAGACCTATCTCATTGAGCCACTCGGGCCCCATATGAGCAAACAAGAGTGTTTAAATAATCAAAACCATTTGTTGTGTACTGTATTGTTTGTTTGATGGTATTTGATATAACTTTCTACACCATTTTGTTGATTTCATGACAGGATTTTGGCGGAGGAAAGCGCCTGTGGTAGGCTACTGACTAACCTTATCACATAGGGCATGAAAATTGAACCTACATTTTGTGACTTCCCAACAAAGGCTTGAACCCACACTTTGAGATGATACTCGTATGTAAGTAGTCATACAGGTTGTGCTGAACCCACTAAACTATGAATAGTGTACTACTTATCTTCAGTGATGTTAATATACTTTTCCAGTATCTCTTTAGCCAGTGAATAAATATATCTATGATGATCTTCTTTGGACAACATTTCAAATACAGGTTGTTTTCTGGTCGGTTCCTCATCAATGTCTGATATATTCAATAAATGCATACATGTACCAACAATGTAGGAGTCTAGACTGTCCTCAACAAAAGAGTAGTGAGCCCTGAAATGAATGCATAATTATACAGAACAAAATATAACATTGCAATCAATTTATTTAGAACAATGAATTTATAGATATCCGAGTTCTTGATATCCCTCACACGCAACTTTCCATGATCTTGTAATACATATAGCTGTATGGTAAATTACTCTTTAGCCAAGGGTTAGGATTCAGGTCCCCCTTCTGTACAGGATGTGGACCTGAATCGCAACCCTTGGCTGGCGAAGATGGATTTACTCACGAGTCGAACACAGAAGATAGGTGATAAATGATGTTGTAATTGGTATCAATATTCACAAATACCAATCAAATATTAAAGCCAAGCGAAAAACATTATTGGCATTATGTCATGATGTATATTGAAATTCAGAATTTCATATTTAAATATATACATGTACATGTAGTTGTACTACTACTATCAATTACATTGAAAAATATTGTTTTTTTTTAATATCTGTTGATTTATCTGCAGATCTTAAACAATTTCACATAAATTACCTATATTTTTGGATGACTTGTTCAGGCCCTTGAACATCAATCCTCCGAATGACATTTCTAAGCTGACTTAATGATCCTTTGTCTAATACTGATGAAATTGTATAGAACTTCTTGTAAATAAACTGAAAAAAAGGAATACCAATTATTAAATAAGAAAATACTATTTTGAATTTGAAGATGAGTCAATATAAAAGTTACACAATATAATTAAATATGATTCACAAGAAAACATTTAAATAGCATTCCTTTATTTTCCCAAAACGTGGGCAAAATACTTTGATATCAAGAGAAATTTAAATTGTACTTTCCAAATTTTCAATTTGAACCTCATATGAATTGGGCCGTTCCATTAAGTATCTGAAAAGGGGTGGGGTGGATGGGTACTGTGGGAAAAAAATCTGGCTATTGTCCACCCTTAAGACATACTGTTGTGACCCCATCAGATGCCATACACCTCCTTTTTCCCCCATTTTTAAGCGAAATTTGACCCCTCAAAAGCAATAAAACAACCCTCAGAAATGAAATTTGGTACCTCTTAGATGTAAAAATGTGCAAGGATAAACCAATAAGAAAAAACTTTCAATCCCAATCAGAAAACACCATATACTCCCTACCCCCTCTCCTTTCAGACATTACATGGGACAGCCCATTGGTATGTACATACATGTAATTATGATACTTAAAATAATATTCTTACAAAATTCAATCATTAAATTTTCTATTGAAAAGTATTCATTTGAACTAAAATAAATAAACATTATATTGGCTATTTATGTAATATACTAATGTATAAACTTTTAAACATTTTTATGCAAGTCAGCTAATATGAACTTGTACATAAGATATTACATATACATATACAGGTAAACAAAATGTTTGCCCTTTTAATATAAGCAGGTTCCTTTCACTTTGATATTCATTTACAATAGTTTGTTCACTTAAAACATATAAGAACCTTTAGTTTATATATTTATTTGATATATTGAGATGAACTTTAAGGCAGGTTTAACTGTACATGTATATATAAACACAAAACAATAAAGATGTAACATTAATTTTTCTACACTACAAGTAACTAAAAATCTGAATCTTTGTTATTCAAGTGTATATGTATACATAATTACAAATGTAAAATGTACATCGTACACCATAGCTTGAGTGAATTTTGTCATGCCCATCCTTCCACAGTGAGAGAGAGGTGGGCAAAATTTCCAGCTTCTCTATCCATTCTTACCCTCTGGACATGCTATGTCTTTTGATTTATCATAAGACTTGCATGTACAATCCAATTAAAATATTTTATCTTTTGCATTTTATATTTTTACACAGTAGGAGGTTAAATCAAGGTGGAAGGGGTGGAGTGCCCATTGTAGACATGTGGGAATGGCAAATACTACCCAAACTGTAGTGTACATGTAATTAATATTTAAACTTTAAACTACAAAGATTCAGCCAAAATTAACTTGTTTCTACCATCCTGCTAAAATAAAGTACAAAATTTCTCAAGACTTGTCTTGTTACATTAATTCGAAGTGTAATACAGTATTTGCTGTTTTGATTATAGAACGTGTAAGCTTAGAAAACGTTTGGGGGACGGGGTTGAATGCATCCACATGTAGCAGGAATGGCAGTGAACATAATGTTATTTTCTACTAATAATTCAAACAACATGCCTTTTAAAACAAATTAATCAACTGAACTTCCGAAATAATACCAATAGCAAGTTCATCATTCTGCGCAAGCCTTCTGGCCTATGTATTACACCAGTGAGCTTGTCATAGTCAGTTTCATGATTCAACATGGCCAGCTGGGCAGAGTATGCTCTCTCATTAGTTAACACATCACCACCAAATACTTTTCGTTTTATGACTACTGGATCATCATCATCATTTCTGGGGATGAATTTGTCATGAATATGTTCTAAAATACTTATCATGTCCTCACTTTTATTTTCACTCTTATCAAGAAGAATAAGTATAGCATAGTCTGATTTTTTTGACAATTCATCAATATGAGGATGAGGAAGGTGTTTTGGGAGACATTTGTCATATTTCTTCAAGCACCCAACATATTTAACAAGCACATGCATTATATGATATATGTAATTTCTGTCAAGGAAGTTACAATCCTCCAAATTTGGTACAAACAAGCTATTGTCAACACGGTTAATATCTGCTATAGGAGTTGAATCGTCTAAATCCTGATTTATTACCCTCTTTTGTAAACCAACAAGTAAAAACCAATGCCAACTCTTTGGTTTTCTATCCACACTCATTTGTGAAAGACTTCTAGTTATGTCTATTTTGTCCCCTATTATGTCACTCGACTTGAATGTGTCACTCTGATTCATGTCTGTTTCGTGTGCTATTTTTTCTTTCACCAAAAGGTCTGCTATGTGGGCTGATAGTCTTTCTAATAATATTTTTTTCTGCTTCGAAGCTGCGGATGGACTGACATTTATTCCCATTTTGCTTAAAGTATCAATTGTCTGAATGTGAAATGAAAAAAAAACAAGAATATACATGTACAATTTGCCCGAATTAAGCATTTGCTTTAAATTTTTGTATGATGCAACTCTAATGTATACAGTTGAGTACATAGTCACAAATTTACTATATATTTTTGATTGATAAAACAAACACACATTCTGATCTTTGCCCATAATAAATGAAATATGTTCATTGGATGAAACAGGCGACAATGAATTTTAACCTATACATAGTAGTTACATATAGTTCATACATGGAAAGTAAATGCTTAATGTGGTAGCATTGAAAATATAAAATGATGAGAGAGAAAACAATATCACTTTAAACTACAAGTGTACTGGTACATATACATAGTGAGCATATTAATGTATCAATTAAATTTCATATTTGTACTCTGGAATATCATCATATTATTTTTAAATGTTGATACATAATGCATCTTCGCCAGCCAAGGGTTACGATCCGCTCCTCTTCTCTCCACCCTAACAAAGATGCATATAATGGGCTGTAGTGGTTAAGTGGTGTTGCTGGTTTGTCACAACTTTTACGACTACTAGCCTATCACATCTAGGTGTCGAATGGAGCATTGGTTGGGCCGTCACAAAATTTTCAATTTTTTGCCGTATGTGATAAGGTTTGCAAGTTGCTTACTGCAGGTCTGTGGCTTCCTCTGCATCATGAAATTACCTAAATGGTGTAGAAAGTAACGTAAAACACCATTAAACATATAAAATGTAATAAATTGTCATGATTTGAGAGGATCATATTTAATGCACAGTAGTAAATGTGATTTTTTTCGTCAGAGTTAGTATTTTTTCCTTGACACTACATGTAGATTTATTAAATGATAAGGAATTTTTTTTTTATCTGATTGGCCTAAACAGCATTTTCACAACTCTATCTCAGAGTGAATACACCTCGTGTACTGTGCAGTGAGTACATCTCGCATGAGATATATTCGGGCTTGTCCACCGACCAACGAAAGCCAAGATGTCAAGTTAAGTCGACCAATTAAATTGCATCTTGCTCATTCATAAAATTTTAAAATTTTCTAAAAATTTCTAAATTATAAAAAAAAATATTTAAAGTTAAAAATTTTCAATATTTCAAAAATTTCAAAATTTTCATAAAATTTCGAAAATTTCATAAGATTTAAAAAGAAAATCAATAAATTTCTGAATGATAAAATTTTCCAAGTTTTCATAAAATTTCCAAATTTTAGTATTTAAATAATAATATTGAAAAATGATAAAACAATTATTAAGACAAATAAGTTTTAAAAATTCCTTATTATTAATAATATAGCAGTTATTGACTTTTATTTTCAGTCTACTCATGACTATTTGGACCTGGTCAATGATTGATTCACCTTGGCCGTTGGCCTCGGTCAATCAATCATTGATCATGTCCGTATAGTCATGAATATATCTCATTAAAAGTCAATAATTGTATAGTGTAATATTCAAGGTTTCAGTAAAAAATAACTTTGACAATACATGTACACATTTTTTGTTACAATGGAACTATATTGTACCTCATCTGTTGCACCTCCATGGTCCAAAATCTGAGCAACAATATGATGGAAAGATGACATATGAAGGTTTCTAAATTTTAAGGCTATTGCTGCTGTAATTGTTGTTCCTTTCAATGATCCCTTCACAACTGCATTCAAAATATCATGAATACGAGGCGCATAATTTTGAAGTTCTAAATGTAAACTTTCGAGTTTAAACTTTGCCAAATTTTCACTTTTTATACTTCTTAACACAGAGTTGTTGTTTTAGCACACAATGCATTTGATTCGTTTATCACTTCTTTGACAATACATTTATTTATAGATTCCTTCAAGCTTGACTTGTATATTGTGCGATTGATCCTGTCTTTGTTGCAGTTCTTGGAAATGTTTTTAACTATATTTTGAAAATATCCCTTTGGCACAACATGAGTTCTTAATAACTGATCTGTTATTGTCCTGTACAAGACCTAAAGTACAGAAATAATTTAAATTGTTTTTCATATTGAATGTATTTAAATGGCATTAACGTTACATGTGGTTCTAAAACATGTTAAATCAGTCTTCGAAATTAGATTTTCTAATTTACTGGCCCGAAAACTTCAAAATTAGAATATTTATATAAATTCTATTGAACAAATTTGGCAAAAGTCACTGGTCCGAATCAATTTTCACAGGCCGTGGGCCACTGGACCACTGCTTAAGTCAATAACTGTTAAATGAGAGGGAGCTGGTGGCTGACGCCTTGGCATTTACTCTATATTACTTGTTTTTCTACCTGTCAGTTACAATTGTTTGTCAACATATTCAAAGATGAAGTTGAGGACACAAACCACAAACTTATTTTATTCATGTACATTGTACATCAATGGCATTTTGTATGTGGGACCCACATTTCATTTTTCAAAGACATGTATTTGTTGTTATAGATTCAAGTATTTGACTGTATTGGTTCTTTTTTTTAATTTTTTTTTGTTTTTTGTATTGGTTCTTTAATTTTCGGGGAAAGTGTGCTTGTGGGGGGGGACTAATGACTGTGTATATATGTATATAAATAATATTAAACGATACCAATGTTTATGCATCCGATGTGCATTTTGAAAAAACAAGTAATTTCTATTCAATGAATGTGCATCTTCGCTAGCCAATGATTACGATAAGAGAAGAGGAGCGGATCGTAACCCTTGGCTCGCGAAGATATTGAATGTGAAGTACATGTAGTATAAATTTTACATGCAAATAATTAATATATAGCATTTAATCATCAGCAGGGAGAGTCGTGGCAGATCCAGACTTTTGGAACAGGTTGCACAGCTGCACTACATTTTTCTACTTAAAAAGGGGGGACAGACCCAAAATTTACAAAAATTCCCAAAAATAAAATTAGGCAAACCATGGGTGGTCAGATTCCCTCTCCCTGGACCCACCGATGGAGAGCTGATCAATTTAATTACCTTGACTTTATCTGGAGAAAATAGCTTAATTGCCACTCTCTTTTTTGCTGGTGATTGGATACGTGTACTGGTAATCGTAACGAATGAAATATTAAAGCGCGAATCCTCAAAATGTATTCTAGATCTGCCAAGGCTGGATAGAAGAGGAGCGGATCGTAATACTTGGCTAGCGAAGATGATCACAAAGGTGATGATCCTGTCCATAACAAGGGTGATATTCCTATCCATATCCTAAGTTGATACTCCTACCCATATCATATCATAAAGGTGATATTCCTATCACTATCCTAAAGGTGATACTCCTATGCATATCCTAAATGTGGTACTCCTATCTATATCCTAAAGGAGATTATCATATTGAATATCCTTAAGGTAATACTCCTATCACTATCATAGAGGGCATACTCCTATCCATATATTAAAGGTGCTGTGCATATTATATCCTAAAGATGATACTCCTATCTATGTCATAAAAGTGATATTTATGTATGTGTTCTAAAGGGAATACACCTATCTACATGCTAAAGATGATACTCCTATCTATACCCTTATGGTGATACCCCTATCTATATTCCTATGTATATCATAAATGTGATACACTGATAATCCTATCTATGTGATAAAGATGATACTGCTATTTACATAATACAGGTGATATTCCTAGCAATATCCTAAAGGTGATAATAATATCAATATCCTAAAGGATGATACTCCTACCCATATCTTAAAGGTGATACTTCTATGCATATCCTAAAGCTGATACTCCTATATATATATATATCCTAAATTTGATACTCCTATCCATATTCTAAAGGACATACTCCTATATATATCATAAAAGTGATACTTATATCGATATCCTAAAGGTAATACACCTATCTGTAAGCTAAACCTAAAGGTGATATTCCTATCTATATCATAAAGGTGATATTCTTATCAATATCCTATAGGTGATACTCGTATACATATTCTAAAGATGATACTCATATCTACATCCTAACAGTAAAATTACTATCCATATTCTAAAGGTCATACTCATATTCATTTCATAAAGGTGCTGCGCATATCCATATCCTAAAGGTAATACTCCTACCCATAACCTGAAATGATACTCCTATCCATAACCTAAAGGAAATGATCCTATCTATATTCTAAAGGTAACACACCTATCCATTTTCTGAAGGTTATACTCATATCCATATCATAAATGAATTGCGCATATCCATCTCCTAAAGGTAATACTCCTGCCAATGACCTAAGGTGAGACTCCTAACCATATTCTAAAGGTTATACTCCTATCCATAACTTAAAGGTGATACCCCTACACATTTCATAAAGGTTATACTCCAGTCCATATTTTAACGGTGACACTTATATCCATATCCTAAGTGTGATACTCCTATCTATATCTTAGAGGTGATACACGTACTCATATCCTAAAGGTGATATTCCTATTCATATCCTAAAGGATATACTCCTATCTATGCCCTAAAGGTGATACCATACCCATATACACAAGGTGATATCCCAATCTATGTGATAAAGATGACACTCCTATCTGCATAATAAAGCAGATAATCCTACTCATATCCGAAAGGTGATACTCCTAATTATATCCTTAAGTTGATACTCTTATCTATATATTAAAGGTGATATTCCCATCAATATCAATAAGATGATACCCCTATCTATATATTAAAGGTGATATTCATATCCATATCATAAAGCTAATATTCCTATATATATCCTAAAGGAGATACTCCTATCTATATCCAACAGTTGATACTCCTATCTATATCCTAAAAGTGATAAACTTGTCTATATTATTATCTTAAAGTTGATCCTCTTATCAATATCCTAAAGGTGATACTGCTATACATACCTTTAAGGTGATTTTATTATCTATATATTATACAAGCGTTACTCCTATCCATATCCTAAAGGAGATAGTAATATCCATATCATAAAGGTGATACTCATATCTATATCCGAAAGGTGATATTCCAATCCATATCCTTATGGTGATACCCCTTTCTATATCATATAGGTGATAATCATAACCATATCCTCAATCTGATACCCCTAAATATATCTCCTAAAGGTGATAATCCAACAAATAGCATAATGTGATAACCCTACCAATAGCATAAAGGTGATACTGGTATCTATTTCCTAAAGGTGATACTCCTATCAATATCCTCGAGGTGATAATACTATCTATGTCCTAAAGGTGATACTCCTATATATATATATACATATATATATATATATATATATATATATATATATCCTAAAAGTGATACTCCATTCCATACCAGTGATACTTCTATCGATAGCCTAAAGATTAAACACCTATCTATAAAATTAACCTAACGGTGATATTCCTATATATATCCTAAAGGTAATACTCCTATCCATATTCTAAACGTGATACTCCTATATATATCCTAAAGGTAATATTCCAATCCATACCCTTAAAGTGATACTTCTATCGATAACCGAATGGTAATACACTTATCAATAAGCTAAACCAAAAGGTGATATTCCTATCTATATCCTAAAGGTGATACTCCTATTCATATCCTAAAGGTGATATTCCTATCTATATCCTAACGGTAATACTCTTATCCATATTCTAAACGTTACACTCATATTCATTTCATGAAAGTGTTGCGCATATCCATATCTAGAAGGTAAGTCTCCTACCCATAGCCTGAAATGATACTACAATTTATTTCCTAAAATTGATACCCCTACCCTTATCCTAAAGGTAATACTCATACCGATTACCTAAAGTAATACTCCTATCCATATCTTAAAGGTCATACTCCTATTCATATCCTAAAGTTAATATTCCTACCCATAACCTAAGATAATACTCCTATCCATATCCATATTCGAAAAGTTATACTCCTATCCATATCCTATAGGTGACAATCCACCACATATCATAAAGGGGATGCTCCTGTCCATAACATAAGGGTGATAATCCTATCCATACACTAAAGGTGATAATCCTACATATATCATCAAGTTGATAATCCTACCGATATCATAAAGGTGATACTGTTATCTATATGATAAAGATTGCACTCCTATCTACATAATACAGACTATATTCCTACCCATATACTAAAGGTAATACTCCTATCTATATCATAAAGGTGAAACGCCTATTTTTATCCTAAAGGTGATAACCCTCTCCATATCCTAAAGGTGATAATCCTACCAATATCATTAAGGTGATATTGCTATCTATATCCTGAAGGTGATACTCCTATCTATATCCTAAAGGATATACTCCTATCTTGTCTTAAAGGTGACACTCCTATCTATATCATAAAGGTAATACTCCTACCCATATTATAAAGGCGATACTCTTATCCATATGCTAAATTTAATACATCTATCCATAACCTTACGGTGATACTCCTACCCATATCCTAAATATGACACTCCTATATGTATCCTTAAGGCGATACTCCTTTCGTTATCCTAAAACGGATAATCCTATATATATATATCCTGAAGGTGATACTCCTTCTTATATCCTAAAAGTGATACTCCTACCGATATCCTAAAGGTGATACGTCTATCTATATCCTAAAGGTTATATGCATATGCACTTTATAGCGGAGATACTACGATCTATGCCCTCAAGGTGTTACTCATATCTATATCCTAAAGGTGATATTCCTATCCATATCCTAACGGAGATATTCGTATCCATCCCCTAACGGTGCTACTGCTATTTATACCCTAAATGAGTTACTCTAATTTATGCCCTTAAGATGATGCTCCTTTGCATATTCTAAAGGTTCTACTCCTTTCCAAATCATAAAGGTGTTGCCCATTTACATATCCTAAATATAATACTCCTACTCATAACCTAAAGTAATACTCATATCCATACCCCAAAGGTGATACTTCTACCTATATCCTAAATGTAAAATTCCTTCTCATATCCTTAAAGTTACACTCCTACCCATACCATAAAGTAATACTCCTATCTATATCCAAAAGTTGATACTCCTCCCTGTATCTTAAAGGTGATACTCCTATCCATATGTTAAAGATATACTCCTCTCTATACAATAAAGATGTTATTCATATCCATAACCTAAATGTGATACTCCTATCTATACAATTAAGTTGATACACCTATCCATATTCTGTAGATGATACTCATATCTATATGCGAACGGAAATACACTAATCCATATTCTAAAGGTTATACTCATATCCATATCATAAAGGTGTGTGCATATCCATATCCTAAAGGTAATACTCCTACGCATAGCCTAAAGTGATACTCATATTTATATCCTAAAAGTGATACTCTTACCATTATCCTAAAGGTAATACTCCTACCCACAACATAAAGTAATACTCCTACCATATCCTAAGTATGACATTCCTATCTATTTTCTAAAGTAATACGCCTATTCATATTCTAAAGTTTATATTAATATACCTATGATAAAATTGCTCCGCATATCCACATGTTAAAGGTAATTATCCCACCCATAACCTAAAGTGATACTCACATCCACATCCTAAAGCTGATACTCATACCCTTATCCTAAAGCTAATTATCCTACATATGGCCTAAAGTAATACTCCTATCCATATTGTAAAATTTATAATCCTATTCATATCCTAGAGGTGACAATCCTACACATATCATAAAGGTGATGCTCCTGTTCCTAACATACGGGTGATAATCCTATCCATACCCTTGAGGTGATAATACTACAAATATCATAAAGGTGACAATCCTACCAATATAATAGAGGTGATACTGCTATCTATATGATAAATATGACACCCCTATCTACATAATAAAGGTGATATTCCTACATATATCCTAATGGTAATACTCCTATCTATATCCTAAAGGTGATACTCCTATTTATATCTTAAAGGTGATAATCCTATCCATACAATAAAGGTGATAATCCTATCCATACAATAAAGGTGATAATCCTACCCATATCCTGAAGAATATACTGCTATCTATATCCAAAAGATGATGCCCTTTCTATATCCTAAATGTAATGGTCTTACTGGTATCTTTAAGGTCATGCTCCTATTTATATCCTAAAGGTGATATTCCTATCCATATCGTAACGGATATACTCCTATCTATATCGTAAAGGTGATATTCCTACCCATATCCTAAAGGTGATACTGCTATCTAAATCCTAAAGTTGATATTCCTGTCCATATCTTTTAGATGATACCCTTATCTACACCCTAAAGTTGATAATAATATCCATATACTAAATCTGATACTCCTCTCTATATCCTAAAGTTAATAATCCTATCCATACCCTAAAGGTCATAATCCTACCAATATCATAAAGGTGATACTGCTATATATATCCTAAAGATATACTCCTATCAATATCCTCGAGGTGACAATCCTATCTCTATCCTAAAGGTTATACTCCTATCTTTATCATAAAGGTGATACTCCTATCTATATCGTAAAGCTGATACTCCTACCCATATCTTAAAGGTGATACTTATATCCATATCCTAAAGGTGATACTCCTATATATATATATATCCTAAAAGTGGTACTCCAATCCACACCCTAAAAGTGATACTATTATCGATAACCTAAAGCTAATATACCTATCTATAACATAAGCCTAATGGTGATATTTCCATCTATATCCTAAAAGTGATACTTCTACCCATATCCTAAAGATAATACTCCTATCTGTATCCTAAAGGTAATACTCCTATTTTATCCTAAAGGTGATCATCCTATCCATACCCTAAAGGTGATACTGCTATATATATCCTAAAGGTCATACTCATATCTATATCCTCAAGGTGATAATCCTATATATATCCTAAATTATACTCCTAACTTTATCCTAAAGGTGATACTCCTATCTATATATCCTAAAGGTGATACTCATATACATATCCCGAAGTTAACACACTTATCCATAACCTAATGGTGATACTCCTATCCATATCCTAATCATGCAACTCATATCTATATGATACCCCTATCTATGTCCTAAATGTGATAATCATATCCATATCCTAAAGCTGATACTCCTATGTATATTCTAAAGGTGATTCTCCTATCCATATCCTTAATGTGATACCCGATCTATATCACAAAAGTGTTACTCCTATCCATATCCTAAAGGTGATAATAATATCCATATCTTAAAGGTGATACTTATATCGATATTCTAAAGATGATATTCCTATCTGTATGCTAAAGGTGATACTCTTACTCATATCACCAAGGTGATATACCTATCTAAATAATAAAGGTGATATTCCTATCCATATCCTAACGCATATATTCCTATCTATACCCTAAAGGTGTTACTCATATCCATAACCTAAATGTGATAATCATATCTATACCCTTAAGGTGATACTCCTATCCATATTCTAAAGATGATACTCATATATATATCCTAACGGGAATACACTAATAAATATTCTAAAGGTTATACTCATTTCCATATCATAAAGGTGTTGTGCATATCGATATCCTAAAGGAAATACCCCTACGCATAGCCTAAGTTGATACTCATATCTATGTCCTAAAGGTTCTACTTCTACCCTTATCCTAAAGGCAATACTCCTACCCGCTACCTAAAGAAATATGAATATCCATAGCATACCAACATAATGGTGTTACTGATATCTATATGATAAAGATGATACTCCTATCTACATAATAAAGGTTATATTCCTACCCATATCCTAAAGATAATACTCCTATCTGTATCCTAAAGGTAATACTCCTATTTTATCCTAAAGGTGATCATCCTATCCATACCCTCAAGGTGATACTGCTATATATATCCTAAAGGTCATACTCATATCTATATCCTCAAGGTGATAATCCTATATATATCCTAAATTATACTCCTAACTTTATCCTAAAGGTGATACTCCTATCTATATATTGTAAAGGTGATACTCCTATCCATATCTTAAAGGCAATATTTCTATCCATATCCTAAAGGTGATACACCTATCTATAATCTAAACCTAACGGTGATATTCTTATTTATATCCTAAAGGTAATACTCTTATTCATATCCTAAAGTGTATACACCTATCCATAACCTAACGATGATAATCCTACGCATATCATAAAGGTGATACCCTATCCATATCCTGATGATGATACTGATATATATATCCTAAATGTGATACTCCTATCTATAGCCTGAAGGTGATAATCTTAGCTATATCATAAAAGTGATAATCATACCCATATCCTAAAGGTGATACGCCTATCTATATCCTAAAGGTGATATTCCTATATATAGAAGTATCTTCTTTGGGATATGGATATGATTATCACCTTTAGGATATAGATAGGGGTATCACCTTAAGGATATGGATATTCTAAAGGTGATACTGCTAACCATATTCCAAAGTTGATACTCCTGTATATATCATAAAGGTGATATTCCAATCCATACCCTTAAAAGTGATATCATAAAGGTAATACACCTATTTTTAAGATAAACCTAAAGGTGTTATTCCCATCAATATCCTAAAGATGATCCTCTTATCAATATCTTAAAGGCAATAATACTATGCATGTCTTAAGGTGATTTTCTTATCTATATCATACAAACATTACTCCCATCCATATCCTACATGTGAGAGTAATATCCATATCTTAAAGGTGATACTTATTTCCATATTATAAATGTGGTACTCCTATCTATATCCTAAAGGTGATATCCCTATCCATATTCTAAAGTTAATTATCCTACCTATGACCTAAAGTAAAAAATGTACTCCTATCCATATTCTAAAAGTTATACTCCTATCCATATCCTAAAGGTGACAATCCTACACTTATCATAAAGGTGATGCTCCTGTCCATAACATAAGGGTGATAATCCTATCCATACCCTAAAGGTGATGGTCCTACCAATATCATAAATGTGATAATCCTACCAATGTAAAGGTGATACTGCTATCTATATGATAAAGATGATATTCCTATCTATATCCTAAAGGTAATACTCCTACTTATATCATACAGGTGATAATCCTTCCAATATCATAAAGGTGATACTCCTATCTATGTTGTAAATGTGATTATCCTACCCATATCTTACAGGTGATACTTCTATCGTTATCCTAAATGTGATACACCTATCTATTATCTGAACCTAATGGTGATATTCCTATATATATATCAGAAAGGTAATACTCCTACCCATATTCTAAAGGTGATACTCTTATCCATATCCTAAAGTTAATACACCTATCCATAACCATACGGTGATATTCCTACCCATATCCTAAATGCGATACTCCTATCTATATCCTAAAGGTGCTATTCCTATCCATATCATAACGGAGATACTTATATCTATTCCCTCAAGGTGTCATCCATATCCTAAATGGTATAAGCATATGTATATATATATCCTAAAGGGGATACCTCTATGCATATCGTAACGGTGATACTCCTATCCATGTTTTAAAGATGTACTCCTATATATATCCTAAAGGTGATATTCCTATCCATATCGTAACGGATATACTCCTATCTATGCAAAAAAGGTGTTACTCAAATACATAACCTAAATGTGATAGTGATACTCCTATCTATACATTTAAGTTGATACACCTATCCATACTCTGAAGATGATACTCATATATATATCCTTACGGGAATACATTAATCCATATTCTAAAGGTTATACTCATATCCATATCATAAAGGTGTTGTGCATATCCATATCCTAAAGGTCATACTCCTACGCATAGCCTACAGTGATACTCGTATCTATATCATAAAAGTGATACTCCTACCCTTATCCTAAAGGTAATACTCCTACCCACTATCTAAAGTAATACTACTACCATATCCTAAACATAATAGTCCTATCTATATTTTAAAGTAATACGCCTATGCATATACTAAAGTTTATATTCATATGCCTATAATAAAATTGTTGCGCATATCCAAATGCAAAAGGTAATTATCTCACCCATACCCTAAAGTGATACTCACATCTATATCCCAAATATGTTACTCCTACCCTTATCCTAAAGCTAATTATCCTACCTATGACCTAAAGTAATACTATTATCCATATCCTACAGGTGACAATCCTACACATATCATAAATGTGATGCTCCTGTCCATAACATAATGGTGATAATCCTATCCATACCCTAAAGGTGATAATCCAACCAATATCATAAAGGTGATAATTCTACCAATATAAAGGTGATACTGCTATCTATATGATAAAGATGATACTCCTATCTACATAATAAAGGTTATATTCCTACCCATATCCTAAAGATAATACTGTATACTAAAGGTCATACTCCTAGTTTATCCTAAAGGTGATCATCCTATCCATACCATAAAGGTGATAATCCTACCAACATCATAAAGGTAATACTGCTATATATATCCTAAAGGTCATACTCATATCTATATCCTCAAGGTGATAATCCTATATATATCCTAAATTATACTCCTAACTTTATCCTAAAGGTGATACTCCTATCCATATCTTAAAGGTAATATTTCTATCCATATCCTAAAGGTGATACACCTATCTATAACCTAAACCTAACGGTGATATTCTTATTTATATCCTAAAGGTAATACTCCAACCCATATCCTAAAGGTGATACTCTTATTCATATCCTAAAGTTAATACACCTATCCATAACCTAACGATGATAATCCTACGCATATCATAAAGGTGATACTCCTATCCATATCCTTATGATGATGCTGATATATATATCCTAAATATGATACTCCTATCTATAGCTTGAAGGTGATAATCTTATTTATATCCTAAAAGTGATAATCCTACCCATATCCTAAAGGTGATACGCCTATCTATATCCTAAAGGTGATATTCCTATATATAGAAGTATCTTCTTTGGGATATGGATATGATTATCACCTTTAGGATATAGATAAGGGTATCACCTTAAGGATATGGATATTCTAAAGGTGATACTGCTAACCATATTCCAAAGTTGATACTCCTGTATATATCATAAAGGTGATATTCCAATCCATACCCTAAAAGTGATAACATAAAGGTAATACACCTATTTTTCAGATAAACCTAAAGGTGATATTCCCATCTATATCCTAAAGATGATCCTCTTATCAATATCTTAAAGGCAATAATCATATGCATGTTTTTAAGGTGATTTTCTTATATATATCATAAAAACATTACTCTCATCCATATCCTACAGGTGATAGTAATATCCATATCTTAAAGGTGATACTTATTTCCATATTATAAATGTGGTACTCCTATCTATATCCTAAAGGTGATATCCCTATCCATATTCTAAAGTTAATTATCCTACCTATGACCTAAAGTAATACTCATATCCATATTCTAAAAGTTATACTCCTATCCATATCATAAAGGTGACAATCCTACACTTATCATAAAGATGATGCTCCTGTCCATAACATAAGGGTGATAATTCTATCCATACCCTAAAGGTGATGGTCCTACCAATATCATAAATGTGATAATCCTACCAATGTAAAGGTGATGCTGCTATCTATTTGATAAAGATGATACTCCTACCCATATGCTAAAGATAATATTCCTATCTATATCCTAAAGGTGATAATCCTACTTATATCATAAAGGTGATAATCCTACCAATATCATAAAGGTGATACTCCTATCTATGTTGTAAATGTGATTATCCTACCCATATCTTACAGGTGATACTTCTATCGATATCCTAAAGGTAATACACCTATCTATTATCTGAACCTAATGGTAATATTCCTATATATACCAGAAAGGTAGTACTCCTACCCATATTCTAAAGGTGATACTCTTATCCAAATCCTAAAGTTAATACACCTATCCATAACCATACGGTGATACTCCTACCCATATCCTTACTGCGATACTCCTATCTATATCCTAAAGGTGCTATTCCTATCCATATCATAACGGAGATACTTATATCTATTCCCTCAAGGTGTCATACATATCCTAAATGGGATAACCATATATATATATATATCCTAAAGGGGATACCTCTATGCATATCGTAACGGTGATACTCCTATCCATATTTTAAATATGTACTCCTATCTATATCCTAAAGGTGATATTCCTACAAATAGCATAAAGGTGATAATTCTACCAACATAAAGGTGATACTGCTATCAATATGATAAAGATGATACTCCTATCTACATAATAAAGGTTATATTCCTACCCATATCCTAAAGAAAATACTCCTATCTGTATCCTAAAGGTAATACTCCTATTTTATCCTAAAGGTCATCATCCTATCCATACCCTAAAGGAGATAATACTACCAGCATCATAAAGATGATACTGCTATATATATCCTAAAGGTCATACTCCTATATATATCCTCAAGGTGATAATCCTATATATATCCTAAATTATACTCCTAACTTTATCCTAAAGGTGATACTCTTATCTATATATTGTAAAGGTGATACTCCTATCCATATCTTAAAGGTAATATTTCTATCCATATCCTAAAGGTGATACACCTATCTATAAACTAAACCTAACGGTGATATTCTTATTTATATCCTAAAGGTAATACTCCAACCCATATCCTAAAGGTGATACTCTTATTCATATCCTAAAGTTAATACACCTATCCATAACCTAACGATGATAATCCTACGCATATCATAAAGGTGATAATCCTATCCATATCCTTATGATGATACTGATATCGATATCCTAAATGTGATACTCCTATCTATAGCCTGAAGGTGATAATCTTAGTTATATCCTAAAAGTGATACTCTTATCCATATCCTAAAGGTGATACGCCTTTCTATATCCTAAAGGTGATATTCCTATATATAGAAGTATCTTCTTAGGGATATGGATATGATTATCACCTTAATGATATAGATAGGGGTATCACCTAAAGGATATGGATATTCTAAAGGTGATACTGCTAACCATATTCCAAAGTTGATACTCCTGTATATATCATAAAGGTGATATTCCAATCCATACCCTAAAAGTGATATCATAAAGGTAATACACCTATTTTTAAGATAAACCTAAAGGTGTTATTCCCATCAATATCCTAAAGATGATCCTCTTATCAATATCTTAAAGGCAATAATCATATGCATGTTTTAAGGTGATTTTCTTATCTATATCATAAAAACATTACTCCCATCCATATCCTACAGGTGATAGTAATATCCATATCTTAAAGGTGATACTTATTTCCATATTATAAATGGGGTACTCCTATCTATATCCTAAAGGTGATATCCCTATCCATATTCTAAAGTTAATTATCCTACCTATGACCTAAAGTAATACTCCTATCCGTATTCTAAAAGTTATACTCCTATCCATATCCAATAGGTGAAAATCCTACACTTATCATAAAGGTGATGCTCCTGTCCATAACATAAGGGTGATACTCCTATCTATGTTGTAAAGGTGATTCTCCTACCCAAATCTTACAGGTGATACTTCTATCGATATCCAAAAGGTGATACTCTTATCCATATCCTAAAGTTAATACACTTATCCATAACCATACGGTGATACTCCTACCCATATCCTAAATGCGATATATATCCTAAAGGTGCTATTCCTATCCATATCATAACGGAGATACTTATATCTATTCCCTCAAGGTGTAATCCATATCCTAAATGGGATAGTCATATATATATATATATATCCTAAAGGGGATACCTCTATGCATATCGTAACGGTGATACTCCTATCCATATTTTAAAGATGTACTCCTATCTATATCCTAAAGGTGATATTCCTATCCATATCCTAACAGATATACTCCTATCTATGCAAAAAATGTGTTACTCATATACATAACCTAAATGTGATAGTGATACTCCTATCTATGCATTTAAGTTGATACACCTATCCATACTCTGAAGATGATACTCATATATATATCATTACGGGAATACACTAATCCATATTCTAAATGTTATACTCATATCCATATCATAAAGGTGTTGTGTATATCCATATCCTAAAGGTCATACTCCTACGCATAGCCTACAGTGATACTCATATCTATATCATAAAAGTGATACTCCTACCCTTATCCTAAAGGTAATACTCCTACCCACTACCTAAAATAATATTCCTACCATATCCTAAACATAATAGTCCTATCTATATTCATATGCCTATAATAAAATTGTTGCGCTTATCCAAATGCAAAAGGTAATTATCTCACCCATAGCCTAAAGTGATACTCACATCTATATCCCAAGTCTGATACTCCTACCCTTATCCTAAAGCTAATTATCCTACATATGACCTAAAGCAATACTCCTATCCTTATTCTAAAAGTTATACTCCTGTCCATAACATAAGGGTGATAATCCAATCCATACCCTAGAGGTGATAATCCTATCAATAGCATAAAGGTGATAATCCTACTAATATCATAAAGGTGATACAGCTATCTATATATATCAGTATCACATTTAGGATATAGATAGGATTATCACCTTTAGGATATAGAGAAGAGCATCACCTTTAGGAAATGGACAGGAATATCACCTTTATGATACGGGTAGTAGTATAACCTTCAGAATATGAACAGGAGTATCACCATTGAGATATAGATAGGAGTATTACTTTTAGGATATGGATTGGGGTATAACCTTTATAATATTGATATGAGTGTTACGTTTAGGATATAGATAGGCATATCACCTTTACGATATGCGTATGAGTATCAATTTTAGGAGAAAGATGGAAATATAATCTTTAGGATATGGGTATGAGTATCACTTTTATGATATAGATATGAGTATCCCGTTTAGGTTATAGGACGGAGTATCACCTTTAGAATATGAGTAGGAGTATAATCTTAAGAATATGGGTATGACTATCATCTTTAGCATATATATATATTATCACCTTTATGATATGGGTAGGAGTATCTCCTTCAGAAAATGGATAGGTATATGGATAGGAGTATCACCATTAGGATGTGGTTAGCAGCATCACCTTTGGAATATAGATAGGAATAGCACATTTAGGATATGGGTAGAATAACCTTTATAATCTTAATATACACAACATCTTTAGGATATAGATAGGAATATCATCTTTTACGATATTGGAATGCATATCATCTTTAGGGTATAGAAAGGAATATAACCTTTAGAAAATGGGTAAGATTATCATTTTTAGCATATTGATGGGAGTATCACCTTTAGTTTATGTAAAGGTGTGTTACCTTTAGAATAAGATAGCAGTATTGCCTTTAGGATAAAGTTAGGAGTATCACCTGTAGGATAAAGATAGTATTATCAGCTTGAGGATATAGATATAAGTATCAATGAATCAACTTTATGATATAGATCGGAGTATCAGTGTATACAATTTAGGATATAGATAGGAGTATCACTTTTAGGACATAGATAGAAGCATAACTTTAAGGATATACATATGAGTATCACCTTTATGATATGGGTAAAAGTATTACCTTTACTTTAAAGATAGGAGTATCATCTTTTTCAACTTTAGAATATGTGTAGGAGTATCACCTTTAGAATATGAATAGGGTATATCCTCTTGGATATGGATAGAGGTATTATATTAAGGATATAGCAAGGAGTTTCACCTTTATCATATGAATAGGAGCATAACCTTTATAATATGGATAGGAGTATTACTTAAGATTATGCGTAGAAGTATTACCTTTAGGTTATGCAGAGCAGTGTCATCTTTAGGATATAGATATGAGTATCACTTTAGGTTTTGTTTGGGAGTAATACCTTTAGGATTTGGATATGTGCAACACATTTACGATATGAATATGAACATAACCTTTTGAATATGGAGAGGAGTATCACCTTAAGGGTATAGATAAGAGTATCACCTTTAGGATATAGATAGCAGTATCACCTTTAGGATAAATATAGGAATATCACCTTTAGTATGTAGATAGGAGTATCACCTTTATGATATGGGTATGAGTACCACTTTTAGGATGTAGATAGGATAATCACCTTTAGGATATAGATAGGAGAATCACCTTTAGTAAATAGATAGGAGTATCACCTTTAGAATATAGATGCGAATATCACCTTTAGTATATGGATAGGAGCATCACCTTTAGGATATAGGTAGGAGTATCACATTTAGCTTATGGATAGGTGTACCACATTCAAGATATAGATGGGATTATGACCTTAAGGATATATATAGGAGTATTACCTTTAGGATAAAGATCAGCTTGGTGATATAGATAGGAGTATCATTGTGACACCTCTAGGATATAGATAGGTGTATCAGTGTATATTTTTTAGGATATAGATAGGAGTATCACTTTTAGGATATAGATAGGAGTACCACCTTTAAGATATAGATAGTGGTATCACCTTTAGTATATGAGTAGAAGTATTACCTTTACTATAAAGATAAGCGTATCATCTTTACAATATAGATAGGTGTATCCAATTTAGAAGATGAGTCGGAGTATTACTTTAGGTTATGGGTAGGAGTATTGCCTTTAGCATATGTGTAGCAGTATCAACATTAAGATATATATATGAGTATCACTTTAGGCTTCGGGTGGGAGAAATACCTTTTGCATTTGCATATGTGCAACACATTTATTATATGAATATGTGTTTAACCTTTAAAATATGGATAGGATTATCACCTTCAGGGCATAGATAAAAATATTACATTTAGGATATGGATGGGAGTATCAGCTTTAGAATATAGATAGGAGTATCACCTTTAGGATGAAGATGGGAGTATCACCTTTAGAATATAGATAGGATTGTCACCTTCAGGATAGAGATAGGAATATAACCTTGAGGATATATATAGCAGTATCACCTTTATTATATTGGTAGGATTATCACCTTTAGGGTATGGATAGGATTATCACCTTTAGGGTATATATAGAAATATCACCTTACGGATATAGATATGAGTATCAGTGCATCGCCTGTAGAATATAGATAGGAATAGCACCTTTAGAATAAGGATAGGAGTATCACCTTTAGGATAAATATACGAATACTACTTTTGATGATATGGATATGATTGTCACCTTTATTATATAGATAGAAGTATCACCTTAATAATATAGATAGGAGCATCACCTTTAGGATATTGATAGCAGTATCACCTTTATGATAGGATAATAGTATATCCTTTAGAATATGAATAGGAGTAGCACCTTTATGATATAGATAGCAATATCACCTCTATGATATAAATAGGAATATCACCTTTAAGATGTAGAGAGGAGTATCACCTTTGGGATATTGGTATGAGTAACACTTTTAGGATATATATAGGAGTATCACCTTTAGGATATAGATAGGAATATCACCTTTAGGGTATGGGTTAGAGTATGACCTTCATAATATGGATAGAAGTATAACCATTAGAATATAGATAGGTGTATCACCTTTAGGATCTGGATATGCGCAACACATTTATGATACAGATATGAGTATAACCTTTAAAATATGGATAGGAGTATCTCTTTAAGGGTATATATAAGATAATCACCTTCATATCATTGATAGGAGTATCACCTTTGGAATATAGATACGAATATTACCTTTAAGATATGGGTAGGAGTATCACTTTTAGGATATAGGTAGTAGTATCACATTTAGTTTATGGATAGGTGTATTATATTTATGATCAGACAGGAATATTACCACTAGGACATAGATACGAATATCACCTTTAGGATATGGATAGGATTATCACCTTGAGGATATAGAAAGGAGTATCACCTTAACGATATAGATAGGATTATGACCTTAAGGATATAGATAGAAGTAATACCTTTGGGATAAAGATAGGAATATTAGGTTGAGGATATAGATAGGAGTATCCCCTTTAGGATATATATACAAATATCACTTTTCGGATATGGATAGGATTGTTACCTTTAGGATCTAGATAGGAGTATCAGCTTTAGGATGAAGATTGGAGTATCACCTTTAGGATATGGGTAGGAGTATCACATTTAAGATATACATAGGAATATCACCTTTAGGATATTGGTATGAGTATCACTTTTAGGATATAGATAGGAGTTTGCCTTTTTGGCTATAGGTAGGAGTATCACCTTTACGATATAGATAGGAGTATCAATTTTAGGTTATGGATAGGAGTAGCATATATAGGATATGCGTAGGAGTATCACCTTTAGTTTATGGATATGTGTAATACCTTTAGGATATAGATAGGAATATCACCTTGATGATAAAGATAGGATTATCACCTTAAGGATATAGATAGGAGTATCACCTTAAGAATATATATAGGAGTATTGGTGTATCACCTTGATGAGATAGATAGGAATATCACCTTTAGGATATATATATGAGTATCACTTTAGGTTCTGTTTGGGAGTAATACCTTCCGGATTTGGATATGTGCAACACATTGATAATATGAATATAAGCATAACTTTTAGAATATGGATAGGAGTATCACCTTTAGGATATGGATATGCGCAACACCGTTATGATATAGATATGGGTATAACATTTGGAATATGGATAGGAGTATCACCTTAAGTGTATAAATTAGAGTATCACCATTAGGATATAGATAGCAGTATCACCTTTATGATATCAATATGAATATCACCTTTAGGATGTAGAGAGGAGCATTACCTTTAAGATATGGGTATGAGTACCACTTTTGGATATATATAGGAGTATCACCTTAAGGATATAGATAGGAGTATCAGTGTATCGCCTGTAGGATATAGACAGGAATATCACCTTTAGAATAAGGATAAGAGTATCACATTTAGGATAAATATATGAATACTACTTTTATCATATGGATATGATTGTCACCTTTAATATATAGATAGAAGTATCACCTTAATAATATAGATAGGAGCATCACCTTTAGGATATTGATGGCAGTATCACCTTTATGATATGGACAGGAGTGTCACCTTTATGATAGGGTAGTAGTATATCCTTTAGAATATGAATAGGAGTAGCACCTTTATGATATAAATAGCAATATCACCTCTAGGATATAAATAGGAATATCACCTTTAAGATGTAGAGAGGAGTATCACCTTTGGGATATTGGTATGAGTACCACTTTTAGGATATAGATAGGAGTATCACCTTTAGGATATAGATAGGAATATCACCTTTAGTGTATGGGTTATATTATGACCTTCAGAATATGGATAGAAGCATAACCATTAGAATATATATAGGTGTATTGCCTTTAGGATCTGAATATGCGCAACACATTTATGATAAAGATATAAGTATAATCTTTAAATATGGATAGGAGTATCTCTTTCAGGGTATATATAAGAGAATCACCTTCATAGCATAGTTAGGAGTATCACCTTTGGAATATAGATACGAATATTACCTTTAGGATATGGATAGGAGTATCACTTTAAGGATATTGGTAGTAGTATCACCTTTAGTTTATGGATAGGTGTATTATATTTATGATCAGACAGGAATATTATCACTAGGACATAGATACGAATATCACCTTTAGGATATGCATAGGAGTATTACCACTAGGATATAGATACGAATATCACCATTACCGTATGGGTAGGATTATCACCTTGAGGATATAGATAGGAGTAATACCTTTGGGATAAAGATAGGAGTATCATGTTGCGGATATAGATAGGAATATCCCCTTTAGGATATATATACGCATATCACTTTTCGGATATGGATAGGATTATCACATTTAGGATCTAGATAGGAGTATCAGCTTTAGGATGAAGATTGGAGTATCACCTTTAGGATATGGGTAGTAGTATCACATTTAAGATATACATAGGAATATCACCTTTAGGATATTGGTATGATTATCACTTTTAGGATATAGATAGGAGTATGCCTTTTTGGCTGTAGGTAGGAGTATCACCTTTACGATATAGATAGGAGTATCAATTTCAGGTTATGGATAGGAGTAGCACCTATAGGATATGTGTAGGAGTATCACCTTTAGTTTATGGATATGTGTAATACCTTTATGATATAGATAGGAATATCACTTTGAGGATAAAGATAGGATTATTACCTTAAGGATATAGATAGGAGTATCACCTTAAGAATATATATAGGAGTATTGGTGTATCACCTTTATGGGATAGATAGGAATATCACCTTTAGGATATATATATGAGTATCACTTTAGGTTTTGTTTGGGAGTAATACCTTTATGATTTGGATATGTGCAACACATTGATGATATGAATATAAGCATAACCTTTAGAATATGGATAGGAGTATCACCTTTAGGATATGGATATGCGCAACACCGTTATGATATAGATATGGGTATAACATTTCGAATATGGATAGGAGTATCACCTTAAGTGCATAAATAAGAGTATCACCATTAGGACATAGATAGCAGTATCACCTTTATGATATCAATATGAATATCACCTTTAGGATATAGAGAGGAGCATTATCTTGAAGATATTGGTATGAGAACCACTTTTGGATATATATATAGAAGTATCACCTTAATAATATAGATAGGAGCATCACCTTTAGGATAATGATAGCAGTATCACCTTTATGATATGGACAGGAGTGTCACCTTTATGATAGGGTAGTAGTATATCCTTTATAATATGAATAGGAGTAGCACCTTTATGATATAGATAGCAATATCACCTCTAGGATATAAATAGGAATATCACCTTTAAGATGTAGAGAGGAGTATCACCTTTGGGATATTGGTTTGAGTACCACTTTTAGGATATAGATAGGAGTATCACCTTTAGGATATAGATAGGAATATCACCTTTAGTGTATGGGTTAGAGTATGACCTTCAGAATATGGATAGAAGTATAACCATTATACTATAGATAGGTGTATCACCTTTAGGGTCTGGATATGCGCAACACATTTATGATAAAAATATGAGTATAACCTTTAAAATATTGATAGGAGTATCTCTTTAAGGGTATATATAAGAGAATCACATTCATAACATAGATAGGAGTATCACCTTTGGAATATAGATACGAATATTACCTTTAGGATATGGATAGGAGTATCACTTTTTGGATATAGGTAATAGTATCACCTTTACTTTATGGATAGGTGTATTATATTTATGATCAGACAGGAATATTATCACTAGGACATATATACGAATATCACCTTTAGGATATGCATAGGAGTATTACCACTAGGATATAGATACGAATATCACCATTATGGTATGGGTAGGATTATCACCTTGAGGATATAGATAGGAGTATCACCTTAACGATATAGATAGGATTATGACCTTAAGGATATAGATAGGAGTAATACCTTTGGGATAAAGATAGGAGTATCAGGTTGAGGATATAGATAGGAGTATCCCCTTTAGGATATATATACGAATATCACTTTTCGGATATGGGTAGGAGTATCACATTTAAGATATACATAGGAATATCACCTTTAGGATATTGGTATGAGTATCACTTTTAGGATATAGATAGGAGTATGCCTTTTTGGCTATAGGTAGGAGTATCACATTTACGATATAGATAGGAGTATCAATTTTAGGTTATGGATAGGAGTAGCACCTATATGATATGTGTAGGAGTATCACCTTTTGTTTATGGATATGTGTAATACCTTTATGATATAGATAGGAATATCACTTTGAGGATACATATAGGATTCTCATCTTAAGGGTATAGATAGGAATATCACCTTAAGAATATATATAGGAGTATTTGTGTATCACCTTTATGAGATAGATAGGAATATCACCTTTAGGATATATATATGAGTATCACTTTAGGTTTTGTTTGGGAGTAATACCTTTATGATTTGGATATGTGCAACACATTGATGATATGAATATAAGCATAACCTTTAGAATATGGATCCGAGATTCACCTTTATGATATGGATATGCGCAACACCGTTATGATATAGATATGGGTATAACATTTAGAATATGGATAGGAGTATCACCTTAAGTGTATAAATAAGAGTATCACCATTATGATATAGATAACAGTATCACCTTAAGGAAATATATAGGAGTATCAGTGTATCGCCTGTAGGATATAGACAGGAATATCAGCTTTAGAATAAGGATAGGAGTATCACATTTAGGATAAATATACGAATACTACTTTTATGATATGGATATGATTGTCACCTTTAATATATAGATAGAAGTATCACCTTAATAATATAGATAGGAGCATCACCTTTATGATAGGGTAGTAGTATATCCTTTAGAATAGGAGTAGCACCTTTATGATATAAATAGCAATATCACCTCTAGGATATAAATAGGAATATCACATTTAAGAAGTAGAGAGGAGTATCACCTTTGGGATATTGGTATGAGTACCACTTTTATGATATAGATAGGAGTATCACCTTTAGGATATAGATAGGAATATCACCTTTAGTGTATGGGTTAGAGTATGACCTTCATAATATGGATAGAAGTATAACCATTAGAATATAGATAGGTGTATCACCTTTAGGATCTGGATATGCGCAACACATTTATGATAAAGATAAGAGTATAACCTTTAAAATATGGATAGGAGTATCTCTTTAAGGGTATATATAAGAGAATCACCTTCATAGCATAGATAGGAGTATCACCTTTGGAATATAGATACGAATATTACCTTTGGGATATGGATAGGAGTATCACTTTTAGGATATAGATAGTAGTATCACCTTTAGTTTATGGATAGGTGTATTATATTTATGATCAGACAGGAATATTATCACTAGGACATAGATACGAATATCACCTTTAGGATATGTATAGGAGTATTACCACTAAGATATAGATACGAATATCACCATTATGGTATGGGAAGGATTATCACCTTGAGGATATATATAGGAGTATCACCTTAACGATATATATAGGAATATGACCCTAAGGATATAGATAGGAGTAATACCTTTGGGATAAAGATAGGAGTATCAGGTTGAGGATATAGATAGGCGTATCCCCTTTAGGATATATATACGAATATCACTTTTCGGATATGGATAGGATTATCACCTTTAGGATCTAGATAGGAGTATCAGCTTTAGGATGAAGATTGGAGTTTCACCTTTAGGATATGGGTAGGAGTATCACATTTAAGATATACATAGGAATATCACCTTTAGGATATTGGTATGAGTATCACTTTTAGGATATTGATAGGAGTATGCCTTTTTGGCTATAGGTAGGAGTATCACCATTACGATATAGATATGAGTATCAATTTTAGGTTATGGATAGGAGTAGCACCTATAGGATATGTGTAGGAGTATCACCTTTAGTTTATGGATATGTGTAATACCTTTATGATATAGATAGGAATATCACTTTGAGGATAAAGATAGGATTATCACCTTAAGGATATAGATAGGAGTATCATCTTAAGAATATATATAGGAGTATTGGTGTATCACCTTTATGAGATAGATAGGAATATCACCTTTAGGATATATATATGAGTATTACTTTAAATTTTGTTTGGGAGTAATACCTTTCGGATTTGGATATGTGCAACACATTGATGATATGAATATAAGCATAACCTTTAGAATATGGATAGGAGAATCACCTTTATGATATGGATATGCGCAACACCGTTATGATATAGATATTGGTATAACATTTATAATATGGATAGGAGTATCACCTTCAGGGTATAGATAAGAGTATCACCCTTAGGATATAGATAGCAGTATCACCGTTATGATATCAATAGTAATATCACCTTTAGGATGTAGAGAGGAGCATTACCTTTAAGATATGGGTATGAGTACCACTTTTTGGATATATATAGGAGTATCACCTTAAGGATATAGATAGGAGTATCAGTGTATCGCCTGTAAGATATAGACAGGAATATCACCTTTAGAATAAGGATAGGAGTAACACATTTAGGATAACTATGCGAATACAACTTTTAGGAAATTGGATATGATTGTCACCTTTAGGATATAGATAAAAGTATCACCTTAATAATATAGATAGGAGTATTACCTTGATGATATAGATAGGAGTATCACCTTGAGGATATAGATAGCAGTATCAACTTTATGATATTGGTAGGATGATCAACTTTAGGGTAGGGATAGGATTATCACCTTAAGGATATAGATAGGAGTATTAGTGCATGACCTTTAGGATAGAGATATGAATATCACCTTTAGAATATGGATAGGAGTATCACATTTAGGACTTATATACGAATGTCACATCTATGACATGGATAGGATTGTCACCTTTAGGATAAAGATAGAAGTATCACCTTATTAATATAGATAGGAGTATTACTTTGAGGATAGAGTTAGGAGTAATACCTTTAGGATATGGACAGGGGTATCACCTTTAGGATATGGGTAGGAATATCAAATTTAGAATATGGATAGGCATATGAATAGGAGTATCACATTGATGATATAGATAGGAATATCACCTTTAGGATATGGGTATGATTATCACTTTTAGAAGACAGATAGGAGTATCCTCTTTAAGTTATAGATAAGAGTATCACCTTGAGGAAATAGATAGGAGTGTCACCTTTAGGATATGGATAGGAGCATCAACTTTAGAATATGGGTAGGACTATCATCTTTAGTATATAGATAGGAGTATCACTTTTAGGATATGGGTAGGAGTACAACCTTTAGAATATAGATAGGTTGATGGATAGGAATATGACCGTTTGGATATGGGTAAGAGCATCAACTTTATGTTATGGATAGGAGTAGCACCTTTAGGATATGGGTAGGAGTATCACGTTTATAATACGGATATGTGTAATACATTTAGGGAATAGATAGGAATATCACCTTTTGGATATGAATAGAAATATCACCTTTAGGATATAGATAAGAATATCATCTTTAGGATATGGATAGGAATATCACCTATAGAATATTAATAAAAATAAACAAATTACAAAAAAGAATATGGATAGGAGTATCACCTTAAGGATATAGATAACAGTATCACGTTTAGGATAGCGATATGAATATCACCTTTAGGATATGGATAGGAGTACCATCTTTAGGATATAGATAAGAATATCATCTTTGGGATATAGATAGGAATATCACCTATAGAATATTCATAAAAATAAACAAATTACCAAAAAAGAATATGGATAGGAGTATCACCTTAAGGGTATTGATAAGAGTATCACATTTATGAGATAGATAACAGTATCAGGTTTAGGATATAGATAGGAATATCAACTTTAGAATATGGATAGGAGTATCACATTTAGGACATATATACGAATGTCACATCTATGACATGGATATGATTGTCACCTTTAGGATAGAGATAGAGGTATCACCTTATTGATATAGATAGGAGTATTACTTTTAGGATACATATAGGAGTAGTTCCTTTAGGATATGGACAGGGGTATCACCTTTGGGATATTGGTAGGAATATCAACTTTAGAATATGAATAGGTATATGAATAGGAGTATCACATTTAGGATATAGATAGGAATATCACCTTTATGATATGGGTATGATTATCACTTTTAGAAGACATATAGGAGTATCCTCTTTAGGTTATAGATAAGAGTATCACCTTTAGGATATAGATAGGAGTGTCACCTTTAGGATATAGGTAGGAGCATCAACTTTCGAAAATGGGTAGGACTATCATCTTTAGTATATAGATAGGAGTATCACATTTAGGATAAGGGTAGGAGTACAACCTTTATAATATAGATAGGTTGATGGATAGGAATATGACCGTTTGGATATGGGTAAGAGCATCAACTTTATGTTATGGATAGGAGTAGCACCTTTAGGATATGGGTAGGAATATCACGTTTATAATACGGATATGTGTAATACATTTAGGGAATAGATAGGAATATCACCTTTTGGATATGAATAGAAATATCACCTTTAGGATATAGATAAGAATATCATCTTTAGGATATGGATAGGAATATCACCTATAGAATATTAATAAAAATAAACAAATTACAAAAAAGAATATGGATAGGAGTATCACCTTAAGGATATAGATAACAGTATCACGTTTAGGATAGCGATATGAATATCACCTTTAGGATATGGATAGGAGTACCATCTTTAGGATATAGATAAGAATATCATCTTTGGGATATAGATAGGAATATCACCTATAGAATATTCATAAAAATAAACAAATTACCAAAAAAGAATATGGATAGGAGTATCACCTTAAGGGTATAGATAAGAGTATCACATTTATGAGATAGATAACAGAATCAGGTTTAGGATATAGATAGGAATATCACCTTTAGAATATGGATAGGAGTATCACATTTAGGACATATATACGAATGTCACATCTATGACATGGATATGATTGTCACCTTTAGGATAGAGATAGAGGGATCACCTTATTGATATATATAGGAGTATTACTTTTAGGATACATATAGGAGTAGTTCCTTTTGGATATGGACAGGGGTATCACCTTTGGAATATTGGTAGGAATATCAACTTTAGAATATGGATAGGTATATGAATAGGAGTATGACATTTAGGATATAGATAGGAATATCACCTTTATGATATGGGTATGATTATCACTTTTAGAAGACATATAGGAGTATCCTCTTTAGGTTATAGATAAGAGTGTCACCTTTAGGATATAGGTAGGAGCATCAACTTTCGAATATGGGTAGGACTATCATCTTTAGTATATAGATAGGAGTATCACATTTAGGATAAGGGTAGGAGTACAACCTTTATAATATAGATAGGTTTATGGACAGGAATATGACCGTTTGGATATTGGTAGGGGCATCAAATTTAGGTTATGGATAGGAGTAGCACCTTTATGATATGGGTAGGAGTATCACGTTTAAATTACGGATATTTGTAATACCTTTATGATATAGATAGGAATATCACCTTTAGGATATGAATAGTAATATTACCTTTAGGATATAGATAAGAATATCATATTTAGGATATAGATAGGAATATCACCAATATAATATTAATAAAAATAAACAAATTACAAACAATTAATATGGATAGGAGTATCACCTTTAGGGCATAGATAATAGTATCACCTTTAGGATATAGAAAACAGTATCACGTTTAGGAGAGATATAGGAATATCACCTTTAGGATATGGATAGGAGTATCATCTTTAGGATATAGATACGAATATCTCCTTTCAGATATGTATATGATTATTACCTTTAGGAAGTAGATATGAGTATCACCGTTAGAATGAAGATGGCAGTCTCACCTTTAAGATATAGATAGGAGCATAACCGTGAGGACATAGTTAGCAGTATCACCATTATGATATTGGTAGGATTATTCCCTTTAGGGAATATATAGGTTGATCACCTTTAGGATATATATAAAAGTATCACATTAAGGATATATATAGAAATATAACCTTTAAAATATGGATAGGAGTATCACTTTAAGGATAAATATACGAATATCACTTTTATTATATTGATAGGAGTGTCACATTTATGATATAGATAGAAGTATCACCTTAATAATATAGATAGGAGTATCATCTTTAGCACATAGATAGGAGTGTCACCTTTAGGATATAGATAGGAGTATCACCTTTAGGATAAGGGTAGGATTCTCACCTTCAGAATATGGATAGGTATATGGATAGGAGTATCACATTTAGGATATAGATAGGAATATCACCTTTAGGATATGAGTATGAGTATCACTTGTAGGATATAGATATGATCATTACCTTTATGAGATAGATAGGATTGTCACCTTTAGGATATAGATAGAGGTATCACCTTAAGGATATAAATAGGAGTATCACCTTTAGGATATATATATATAGGAATATCACCTTTATGGTATGGGTATGAGTATCACTTATGGAATATTGATTGCCGTATCACCTTTAAGGTATGAATAGGAGGATGACCTTCTGAATATGGATGGAAGTATAACCATTATAATATAGATAGGAGTATCATTTTAAGGGTATGGAAAAGAGTATAACCTATAGGATATAGATAGCAGTATCATCTTTTGATTATAGACAGGAATATCACGTTTCGGATATGGATACGATTATCACCTTTGGGATGTAGATATGAGTATCACCTTTAGGAAGAAGATTGGAGTATCACCTTTAGGGCATAGATAGCAGTGTCACCTTTATGATATTGGTAGGATTATCAACTTTACAGTATGGACAGGATTATCACCATTAGTATATAGATAGGATTATTACATTTAGGAAATAGATAGGAGTATCACCTTTAGAATATGGGTAGGACTATCATCTTTAGTATATAGATAGGAATATCACCTTTAGGATATGAGTAGGAGTATCACCTTTAGAATATAGATAGGTTGGTGGATAGGAGTATGACCGTTTGGATATGGGTAGGAGTATTAACTTTAGGTTATGGATAGGAGCAGCACCTTTAGGAAATCGATAGGAATATCACCTTTAGGATATGAATAGAAATATGGCCTATAGGATATATATAAGAATATCACCTTTAAGATATGGATATGATTATCACCTTAATGATATAGATAGGTGTATCAGTGTATCACCTATAGAATATTAATACAAATAAACAAATTACAAAAACAGAATATGGATAGGAGTATCACCTTAAGGGTATAGATAAAAGTATCACCTTTAGGATATATATAGTAGTATCACCTTTAGGATAAAGATAGGAATATCACTTTTAGGATATAGATAGGAGTATCTCCTTTAGATTATAGATAGGAGTATCACCTTTAATATATGGATAGGCTTATAACCTTTAGGATATAGATAAGAATATCACCTTTAAGATATGAATATGATTATCACCTTAATGATATAGATAGGTGTATCAGTGTATCACCTATAGAATATTAATACAAATAAACAAATTACAAAAACAGACTATGGATAGGAGTATCACCTTCAGGGTATAGATAAAAGTATCACCTTTAGGATATAGATAGCAGTATCACCTTTAGGATAAAGATAGGAATATCACTTTTAGGATATAGATAGGAGTATATCCTTTAGATAATAGATAGGAGAATCACCTTTAATATATGGATAGGATTATAACCTTTATGATATAGATAGGAATATAACCTTTAGGATATGGATAGGATTATCATCTTTAGGAAATAGATACGAATATCACCTTTAGGATAAAGATAGGAGTATCAGCTTTAGGATATAAATAGGAGTATCAATTCAGGTCATGGGTAGGAGTATTACCTATATGACATGGAAATGCACAACACCTTTATGATATGGATATCAGTATAACCTTTAGAATACGGATATGAGTATTACCATTATACATAAGTATTATCTTTAGAATATGGATAGGGGTATCACATTAACTTTATTGATATGATTATCACCTTTA
>MJUT01026518.1:97884-125059 GCA_002080005.1 Gigantidas platifrons
TTTCTTATATATTGATTTCATTGTTAATTTTTTGCTATTTTCATAATCCGTTTTTCAAATACTTTATTCGAAATTTTAAAACATATGATAGATAAGTAATTTAAGTGTGTGTGCTGAACAAGCAAGACAACGACAATCTACAAAGATTTGACCATTTACATTTTCTATTTTCTGTGACCCATATGGGTATGATTATCACTTTTAGAAGACATATAGGAGTATCCTCTTTAGGTTATAGATAAGAGTATCACCTTTAGGATATAGATAGGAGTGTCACTTTTAGGATATTGGTAGGAGCATCAACTTTAGAATATGGGTAGGACTATCATCTTTAGTATATAGGTAGGAGTATCACATTTAGGATAAGGGTGGGAGTACAACCTTTAGAATATATATATGTTTATGGACAGGAATATGACCGTTTGGATATGGGTAGGAGCATCAACTTTAGGCTATGGATAGGAGTAGCACCTTTATGATATGGGTAGGAGTATCACGTTTAGATTACGGATATGTGTAATACCTTTATGATATAGATAGGAATATCACCTTTAGGATATGAATAGTAATATTACCTTTAGGATATAGATAAGAATATCATATTTAGGATATAGATAGGCATATCACCAATAGAATATTAATAAAAATAAACAAATTACAAACAATTAATATGGATAGGAGTATCACCTTTAGGGTATAGATAAGAGTATCACCTTTAGGATATAGATAACAGTATCACGTTTAGGAGAGATATAGGAATATCACCTTTAGGATATGGATAGGAGTATCACCTTTAGGATATAGATACGAATATCTCCTTTCAGATATGTATATGATTATTACCTTTAGGAAATAGATATGAGTATCACCGTTAGAATGAAGATGGCAGTCTCACCTTTAAGATATAGATAGGAGCATAACCGTGAGGACATAGTTAGCAGTATCACCATTATGATATTGGTTGGATTATCCCCTTTAGGGTATAGATAGGTTGATCACCTTTAGGATATATATAAACGTATCACATTAAGGATATATATAGAAATATAACCTTTAAAATATAGATAGGAGTATCACTTTAAGGATAAATATACGAATATCACTTGTATTATATTGATAGGAGTGTCACATTTAGGATATAGATAGAAGTATCACCTTAATAATATAGATAGGAGTATCATCTTTAGCACATAGATAGGAGTATTACCTTTAGGATATAGATAGGAGTATCACCTTTAGGATAAGGGTAGGATTCTCACCTTCAGAATATGGATAGGTATATGGATAGGAGTATCACATTTAGGATATAGATAGGAATATCACCTTTTGATTACAGACAGGAATATCACGTTTCGGATAGGGATACGATTATCACTTTTAGGATGTAGATATGAATATTACCTTTAGGAAATAGATAGGAGTATCACCTTTATAATATGGGTAAGACTATCATCTTTAGTATATAGATAGGAATATCACCTTTTGGATATGAGTAGGATTATCACCTTTAGAAAATAGATAGGTTGATGGATAGGAGTATGACCGTTTTGGATATGGGTAGGAGTATTAACTTTAGGTTATGGATAGGAGCAGCACCTTAAGGAAATCGATAGGAATATCACCTTTAGGATATGAATAGAAATATGGCCTATAGGATATAGATAAGAATATCACCTTTAAGATATGGATATGATTATCACCTTAATGATATAGATAGGTGTATCAGTGTATCACCTATAGAATATTAATACAAATAAACAAATTACAAAAACAGAATATGGATAGGAGTATCACCTGTTATGATATAGATAGGAGTATAACCTTTAGGATATGGATAGGATTATTATCTTTAGGATATAGATACGAATATCACCTTTAGGATATGGATAGGATTATCACCTTTAGGATATATATAGGAGTATCACCTTAAGGATATAGATAATAGTATCACCCTTAGAAGATAGATAAGAGTATCACCTTTAGGATAAAGCTAGGAGTATCAGCTTTAGGATATACATAGGAGTATCAATTCAGGTCATGGGTAGGAGTATTACCTTTAGGACATGGATATGCACAACACCTTTATGATATGGATATCAGTATAACCTTTATAATATGGATAGGAGTATTACCATTATACATAAGTATTATCTTTAGAATATGGATAGGGGTATCACATTAAGTTTATTGATATGATTATCACTTTTAGGGTATACATAGGACTATATCCGGTAGGATATGATAGGAACATCACATTTAATATATGGATAGGAGTATCACCTTCATGATATAGGTAAGAACATTACCTTTAGGATATGGATAGGGGTATAACCTTTATAATATTGATAGGAGTGTTACCTTTAGGATATAGATAGGAATATCACCTTTATGATATGGGTATGATTATTACTTTTAGGATATAGATAGGAGTGTCACCTTTAGGGTATATATTATGACCTTTAGGATATGGATAGGAGTATCACATTAAGGGTAGAGTAAAGAGTATCACATATAGGATATAGATAGGAGTGTCACCTTTAAGATACATTTTTGTATGGGTAGGAGTATCACCTTTAGGTTATGGATATCATAGGTGTATTAACATTAGGATATGGGTACGAGTATCACCTTTAGGATATGGGTAGGAGTATCACTTTTAAGATATATATAGGAATATCACCTTTAGGTTTAGGTTATAGATAGATGTTCCATTTGGCCTAATTGTTTCAGAGGAGTAGATTAAAATATGAAAAAGTTAACGGACGGACGACGGACGACGAACGGATGCCAAGTGATGGCAATACATCACATTGCCATTTTGGCCAGAAGAGCTAAAAATGTTACTAATTCATATTGCCGTAATTTCTAGATATATTACCAGGAAAATAAAATAGGCTCGAACAAATTCCTGTTAAATACAGTACATGCATTTATTTGATTCTTGCACAAAAATACTAAAGTATACGCAACGAAATTTGCTGCAGTTAAAAATGATGTAGCTATTTTGCTTTTAATACTGTAATGGAAAAATTAATATGCATAGTTTTCTATTATTCTTGCCATTCCCCATGGTATATTTACTAAGTTGATCAAATTCATAAATATTTTTTCGTGAAAAGTTTTATGAGCTTTTACTCAATATCTACACATGATCCAGGTGATTATTTGTCTAAACAATATATCCCTTATTTATGATATGCTCTCCTTTGACGTTTTTTTCATACATATATTTTGAAACTAGAATATGTGTCTGTAAGCGACGGATGCCCCACTGTAATGCTAATTTTAACCAGAGCCACTCAGGAACAAAATTTAGGCCAGGATGCTCCACTTCCTTTGCACTATATATGTAAAATGATGTTACATCTACATTGTATATCACCATGTGTATCTCAGAAAATGGGCCTAAACACAAAATTTAACCAAAGTCACTCATACATCTAATGTAGGTCAGGGTGACCCAAATGCTAATGATTGTTGTTGTACTACATAAGACAAATGTAGTAAAATATTATTGATATATCACACGAGGTCTCAGTGAAATGGACCTAAACGCAACACTTAACCAAAGTAACTCATGCATAACATGTAGGTCAGGGTGCTCAAAATGTTATTGATTTCTGTTGTACCATATAAGACAAATGTTCTATTAAAATATTATTGATATACATGTAGCACAAGAAGTTTCTTAGCAACGGACCTAAATGCAAAACTTAACCAAATTTGGATGCACGGACGAACGTACAGACGGACGGACAAGAGTAAATATATATGATCCTTCCACATTCGTGGTCGGGGCATACAAAGTAGTGGCAAATTGTGTCGTGCTTACTTTAGGTTGTGTATCAAATGCTTGATGAGGCAATGTAACAATTCATAAAGAGAAAGTTTTACTATTCTTTAAAAATAATTATTATACCTCAGTATAACTATTTCCCTCCGCTTTGCGTCGGGAAATAGCTGGTGTCTCGGGGGACAATAAACTTGATATTGTTCTCATAGCCAGTAAATAGGTGTATACTATAGCACTACAGGGCTTTGAAGTAGTGTGACCCACCATTTCCAAGAAAACATTTCTCAACGTTTTGCATTAAACTATCAAAGCTTATTTAAGGCAATAGTTTTATTTATTCCTTTATTTCTATTACAATGTGTGTGTTGTTTTTTTTTGCTGTCTACATTGTATTTCTGCATTTTCTAAATATTCTCTTTTATTTGAGACAAAAATAAGGGGATATGGAGTAAATGTACACGAGACAAAATCCCAAAACAGGGTAGAATATAGCAAATGAACAATGTTTTATTGTTGTTCTTCATCTTGTAGTTTTATTTGACTTGATGTTCTTAAGACATTTTTTTTTATATCAAACTGTCACTTTTTTCTTATAATATATCATTGTTAATTTTTTGCTATTTTCATAATCTGTTTTTCAAATACTTTATTCGAAATTTTAAAACATATGATAGATAAGTAATTTAAGTGTGTGTGCTGAACAAGCAAGACAACGACAATCTACAAAGATTTGACCATTTATATTTTCTATTTTCTGTGACCCAAGCTCTCACATCATTAACACTATAAGTGTGCCACTTTTCGAAGCAGGTTGTTTCTGGATTAATACAAAGATGTATAGTACATTTTGTACAATAAAACACTGTTTTACGGTGTGGTGATGGAAGTCAATTGATGCATTGATATGACTTGTCCACAGAAAACATATCTTCATTATATGAATAAACACCATCTCCATGAGCTTGTTGTTTGATACATTGTTTTTCCAAACTGTCCTACTCTGAAAAGTTCTAGTACAGCTTGAAAGTTGTACTAGAACTTTACACAAAAACTTAATATGTTCAATGAAGCATGAAATTTAGTTCAAGGTCAGTAGTCAATTTGTAGTGTTGGGGAAATGTTTTCACATTTCATTTTTGGAGGACTTAAAGAGCTAAGTGCCATACAGTGATAGTTTGTGCTCATTGTTGAAGGTTGTGAGGTGACCACTTTTTGTACTTGTTTTGGATTTTGCTTATTATAGGGTTGTTGTCTCATTGAGATTACCTCATATATCTCTCTTTATTTCTAGACTGACATGTATACATCAAAGCACATACCAAGTAACAGTCACATACAATGTAGCTCTCCTTGGTAAACGATATACTGACCTAGTCCCAAAAGCTAAACATGTTCAATGAAGCATGAAATTGAGGTGAATGTCAGTATATACACTTTGAGGGATCTGTATGAACTAGACTGGCATGTGCACCTCAGGATCAAAGCACTTGCAAAATTTCAGTGACATATCGGTTCAAGTTACTGAGAAATTGACCAAATCACAAAAACTTAACATTCAAATGTGGACGCCGCCACCGCCGTTGTCACCTACAGAATTAGGATACCTACATGTATGGTTCGACTTCAGCGACTTTCTTCAGAGACAAGACAAAAACTAGTAAATGCTATGTTGTAAGCAACAACTAATTCACCTCACCTGTTTTGACCAAACTCATTCATACTGCATAATTATGCCAATGTGACCAAAGGTGTTGACTGTTGTACTATGTTCCATGGTGGCAGCCATATTGAATGTTGGACAGGCTAATTTAAAAATGGGACACCCCAAGGACTATTGTGACCACGTTTAGTTTCAAATGACTAAAAAAATTGCAGCAATAGAAAACTGACAAAGTATTTCCCATAGGGTCCAATGTTAAACTATATCTTATGGTGGCGGCGATCTTGGATGACGGGTGGGAATTGCTGGATCTTTTTTTATTCTTAAATGGGATCATCCAAGAAATGTTGTGACCATGTTTGGTTCCAATTGGTTGAGTGGATTTCCCAAAGGGTCCTATGTTAAACTATGTCCAACTGTGGTGACCATCTTGGATGGCGGGCAGATCAGTCAGATACAATTTTTAATGGGGACCACTTAAGGACCTTTTTTTTACCCAGTTTTGGTTCCAATTGGCACAGCAGTTTGGGAGGAGAAGATATTTGAAAAGGTTTACGACTGACAACGACAGACACCAAGTGATGGCAATAGCTCACCTGGCCCAAAGTAGCTAGTACAATGTAATGGAATAAACAGTTTATTAATTTTGTTGTATTATTCTCAATATAGTATATATGTCAGGTTTTTTGGGCAAATGAAATCAACAGTTTTTGAACGCGATTTAAAATGTTGTGATATTTTAAACTCGTAATGATATTTTAATTTGTACACTGACCATTGGTGTTATTTTTTAGCCCAACAATGAAAACTTGCTTCAAACAAATAAAATCTGTACTAATTTCTACTTTTAGCGAATTAAGTATAAATCTCTGTGATAAAAGGGAAAATAGGTATCACCTGCACACAATTAAGATTATTATTCTACCCTATGTATATAGACTATTCTTCGCTACATAGGATAAAAAGAGATATGGGGCAAATGTCGATGAGACAACGACCCCAAAACCAACAGAGCCCAAAAAACTACACAAAAATGTCACTAAACAACCTTCAACAATAAGTATACACCCACACTGTCAGGTGAGCTCTTTATGTCCCCATAAATATAAAATAAGGGAAAAATCACCAACACCATGTGACCCAATCACTATACTAAAACAGAAGAATGTTGAACAAAAATTGATCAAGGACAACCATTGACAAAGGTTCCTGACTTGCGACAGGCACATACAAGTGAAGTGTGGCGGGGTTAATCATGTTTTGTGAGATCTTAACCCTCCCCCTACACCTTTATCAATGGCAGAATGAGTATTAAAGGAATATAAAAGCTTGTTTTAATATATATTTTTTCAACTCGTGACGAAGGTTGTTTCTTTTCAATTTAATTTTGAAAACAATCCAAAAATACTCTGCCCGCACATATAATCCCTAATATCGTTAAAATATCACTTAAAAGGGTCGAAATGAATTTTTGTCCAGGAAGAAAAAAAACAATTATTGGAAAAACCCCGAGAAAACCGCAAGATATAACAGAATTATCAATGAATTATGTCACTTTCAGGGTGTCAAGCCACTTCTGACAAAAATTATATAGGAATATAGGATTTTTTTAAATGAAAATATAGGATAAAATTAAGGTATAATTAGCTAAAAATACATGGCCTCCACCTCCCATATAGCCATGCCTCACCTCCTTTTTACTGACAAATGAAAAAAAAACCCAGCATATTTCAGCTATTATCGTGGCGGTAAGTTTTATTGGTGGAAGAAACCCGAGTACCCAGAGAAAACCACCGACCGGTCACAATTCACTGACAAACTTTATCACATAATATTGTATCAAGAACAACTCGCCGTCAGTAGGGTTTGTACTCACAGCTTCAGTGGTGATATGCACTGATTACACAGGTAGTTTTAAATCCAACTACCATACGATCACGACAACTCCTTTAACACTTTGACAAATTTTGATAAAATGTCTTCAATATCATGACTTCTAATTCATATATAATATTTTTAGTGAAGAAAATGGTACCTATTCAAAATTTGTTGAACATACATGTATAATCTTTAGCAAGACTTTTTTCAATGACTCTTTCAAAAAATACATTTAGTAATAATATGGGCTTGTCCAAAAACTCTGAGAATTAACTTGGTATTTTGTTTTATGTTATAGACCATCTAACATTGTATTCATAACTGTATTATCCTAAACCAAGGAACCTATACTGAGTAGCAGACCACTATGAAAATGAGATACAAAAAAAAAATACCAAAATGAGCTTTAATATCCCTTTAACACCAATTGACACACTATAAAAATCAGAATTGAAAAAACAACCGATTCGATAAGTACCGTACTAAAGACAAGAGACAGATATAAAATTAAACTAGGAAGAACTGCTTTAGATACCTAAAATTATGTCTCCCCTTCTTGAGGTGAAAGGTCAAGGTCCCACGAAGGTCATTATGATACGTGACACACCGCCTTATGGTCATGCACCCACATACAGCACGCACAGCGCGTTTTAGCAAGAAATCATCCTGGTCGGTGTTTTTTCGCGGTGAAATGTCGGTGATATGTTATAAAATCACCGTAAGATGTCGGTGAAATCACGATGAAATTTTCACCGCGAAAATATACAAATTAGGGCCTAAATGTCAGTGAACTATTTTAATTGTCGGTGACAACACCGCGGTGAAAATCATACGTGTATAATGTAAGACATAGTTTTTTCCGGTTGAAAATTTACCCGGTGGAAAGAATTTAATATTAAATTTCATGTTACGGTAAATATTTTATAATAAAATACTTTCCATTCCTATAAAAAAAGTATCCTAGTGTACAATAAACAGGTACACCAGAGCTTATGTTATATGTTGTAATGAACCCGAATAAAAATAAAGCTTTCGTATTCGTATTTCTTATTCGTATAATATTATATCCCACGCTGATTATTAAATCATGAGACCATCAGTAATATTAGATTCCGACGATTAATGATAAATCCCATTTGATATCGCGTAATTAAATGTATGCATTTTGTTCAATAAAATATTTGAATTGAATGATAAATCACCTGAACCATCAAATGAGATAATCCGGATAATATTTTATACTAAGGGTGCATTTTTTCTAACCAAAATGAGGCAAACGTTGTGTGTCGTTTGTTAAACGCTGCAAAAGTAGAAGCAAGCACATCGTTTAATCAGAGTTTACTGACCCTGTTTGATCTGATAATATGTATACACATGTTGTTGGTAAATAAACTCATCTCTTCTTTTGTTAGATTCCATCTTTGTTTTGGCGGGAAAATTCCACGTGTCTATAATTGATTCAGTGTTGAGATTAGAAACAAATGCAACAAACGATAAACGACAAACTGTAGACGCACATTTAGCGATTGCATAGTTTGTCAAAGTTTTGCAAACTTGACAATCCTATGCTAGAAAAAAATGCTCTCAATGCGTACGCGCGTAGTCGTTTGTATCGTGTGTGTTAGAAAACAAATGCACCCTAAGGTATGTAATAGTATGTCCGATGCTGATTATTAAATCACGAGACGCATCTATAATTTTATATCCGACGTTCATTGATAAATACTTTTATAAATAAATGTTTTTTTTACTATTTCGTACTGTATATTTTAATTTCAGTTAGTTAAACATGCAACTTCAGATTACGGTATCCATATTGTGCACATTGTATTTGATTGACTGTTACGAACATGAAAAGATACAATCTTCAATTTTGCGATATTTTGTGTTAGTACAAACGTGAATTGTAAAAACAATTTTGAGACATTGAAGAACCTTCTTTTGCAATATATGACAGCTTAGATTTGTAAAAAAAACTGCTACAAACTGCGTGATTTGTAAAGTTTTTATGCGAGTTTCCGATGTGACGTATACATCTGGTATATACTCGAGACAAAAAGGGGATGGAGACTATTAATTATGCGGGAATTGCGGTCTATAAAAATACTTAAAAAAATCGAGAAAGCATCAGAGATGCAACAGCCGAGATGCAAGTGAAAATCATTTGGTCTTGTGATCATAAATATATATGGTTTAGGGTTGGGGATTTCGACCATTAAAAAGTTCACTTCAGGTAGGGGTGGGGTATGATCCCCCGGGGCCTGAGCTATAAGGCATTACATTTGCCTAGTTACCCTGATCATAAATATATATGGTTTAAGGGTGGGGATTTCAACCATTAAACAGTTCACTTCAGGTAGGGGGTGGGGTATGACCACCCGGGGCTGAGCTGTAAGGCATTTAATTTGCCTAGTCACCCTGATCATAAATATATATGGTTTATGGGTGGGGATCTCAACCATTAAACAGTTCACTTCAGGTAGGGGGTGGGGTATGACCTTGGGGCCTGAGCTCTAAGACATTTAATTTACCTAGTTACCCTGATCACAAATATATATGGTTTAGGCTGGACTTCTCGGTCACATTTTTAAAACAGATTCCCCAGCGGGGTGGGGCTGAGCCCCGGGGATAAAAAATGTTGAATGCACAACTTCACATTGGCATCTCCACCCATACCACATATTAAGTTTCTATCTTATGTAGTTTCAGAGAAATGTGTAATTCTCAAAATATGTACTTTTTCTATAAAAAAAACATGATTTTACCAGATAAAAACAATAGATTAATCTGAATTTCGAACTCACTCTAAATAATAGTGTAATAATGCTTCATACCAAAAATGATGTTGATCGGACAAAAACTAAGAACGCTATCGCGTTAACGAAGATATTCATACGCCCGCCTTTCGCCAAGACATAAGCCGACTGCAACTCCATTGAAACTCGGCTAATAAATATCATTGACCTATCTCGAAAGACAAAACAGTTCTGGTCCGAACAAACTTTGCTGGAAAGAAGCGGAAGCAGAAGAAAACAAGATGTTGCACGCTATGTCGTGCTAAGAATACCCCCACTCGTTCTTTTTGTAAGTCGCACGGTAAACAGGAAATAGATGTGCGGTAAACCTGGAAAGGGGAGACACGGTACAATTCACCATGACAAAGCCATATATCAAAAATAAAATAATTTCTTCCAGTAGAAGCTGAGATATTTGCTACGAAATTGTGAACGGACGAACGGATGGACGGACGAACGGACGGACGGACAAGGTGATTGCAATATAACCCCCTCTCTATGAGCAGGGGTATAATATCAGACTAAAACAGTATGTATCCCTTCGTTCGAGGGGAGACATAACAAGACTACAAAGTACAGACTTTGGAATGATCGATGTTTAATAACTGACAACTATCTAACGTTACTTAAATGCATAAAAGTTATTTTAGAATGTATAAAGTGGTACATGTATAAGGCTAAGCCATATATGTCTACTAGACATACCCATAATGCATACATTACATATGAATGGATGATTAAAATCATTTGTGTTTAATGCGAAGTGAGCAATCTTTCTGCTATATCATGGCGAGAACAAGTTATTATATATGAGATGATTCCTGCTTTATACTAGACCAACAGGTTCAGCTGGCTCTTAATGTGCTAACACACGACCCAAGAGTCTGCAGGAAGACATGCATGTCACCCTATTCGGACACATTATTCTGATTCATAGCCAACCAGTCTTTGCTCTTACTCTTTAATACTGCATGCTTAGGGGAGAAGCAGCAAATACAAATTTTAAAGTCTGTGGTTTTCACCCGTAAGTGGATCCAACCAACAATATTCTGCACTCGAGGAGAGTAATGCTAACCATTACACCACAGAGGCAGTTTGAAACTAGTTTTTGTGTATTGCATCTAGATTCCAATACATGCAGGTACATGTACATGTAACCATGACATGGGACCTTCAACATCTAGTTGTCACTTTATATAGACACTGGAAAACAAAATAGTGTTGTCAGTAAAAACTTTAGAACTTAACAATTTTGTTTTAGCATGAATAACACTTGTTTCTAAGCCTCCTACAAATAAATTTTCTGTAAAGACATTGCATGTGTAACTGAACTTGAAGGGCATGATTATCCTCACAAAATGCACTGCAGTCACCACCATAGACAGTCTACAGACTAAGCTACATTGTATTTTAAAAGAAGACCTCCACCAGTGCAGCTAATGGATGATGCCATAAACCTGTAACCGTTCTATAATTCCATCGTACATAAAAGAAATGTCCACTACAAATGTATATCAGTATAATCATGATATTGTTTAAATATTAACATATATATTTATACTGGTATATGGACATAAGGGATACATTTGTAATTGAAAAGGCATAAACTTATACATGTACATCTTTAAATTGCATGTATATGATGTACATTTGTTTTGTATAACAGGACAAAGTACGAACTAGTCCATCATTTGGCCATGGCCAAATTTATGCTTGGTTGAAGAGTAAAGATTCAAATATATAGAACAGCTCTGTATAACCTGAGTAACAGTGTGCACTTACTGACCCTACTTCTGTACATTGATATTCAAATTATTATTGTTTTTTCTCTCATTGTTCAAGCTAATCGCCTTTCTGACCTGATTTTCATTTAGCATTGACATACGGTATGAAAAGCATGCGAAGTAGGAGGTAGTGGCATGAATAGAAATAAGGAGAGATATGGGGAAATGTCAATGAGACAACAATCCTGTAACAAGCAAAATCCATATAAGTACACAAAGAGGTAACCACACAATCACCAACAACGAGCACAAACCTACACTGTAAGGCGAGCACCCCCAAAAAAAATCAAATGCGAAAACACTCCTCCAACACCACAACCTGTAGTTTACCACGCCCTCCCACGGACGCTTGTAGGTACCCATAATGGCATAAAACCTGCTTAACCCCCACATCACCACAGGCACTTACTGTTTTATTTTGCTTATATATCATATGCATTTTTATTTTTGTTTTATATTGTAATTCTGCTCACTAATTGGGACATGATTGGCTACATGTAGCTAAACTTATCTTTATCTTATTGTCTTTCCATTGTGTATTGATACATGTATCCTATTATGGGGCAATGTTAAAAAAGACAAATTGGGAGGTAAAGTTGCCAATAATGGCATGAAACCCAATTAACTCCATCACAGCATTACGGCTGTACCAGAAACATAACATGTATAATCACAGGCACTCGATGACCGGAGCGCCCCCTTTTTTCCAATTTACCCTGCATCATCCACTTGACTGGTATTAAAAGTTGATTGATAATGAAAATACAACTCTGATTTAATTAATTCACTTTACAAAGCAGTTGTTGTTTTCAATTTGTTTGTACCCCTCGATCCAGTTGCCATTTACTGAAAAAAGTAAAGGTGTGAAGCAACCACCAAAAATATCACGGGGTATCCCCGCTTCAACTCAATTTTTTACTATTACTCAACTCTTTACACGGAAGCCACCGACGGACGTCGTCTCAAAAATCCTTTCCATTTATTCCGATTAAGAACCACGCTTAATTATGGAAATATGCTTTTATTCGCTTGACATAACTAAAATTTTCACCACTCGGCACCAAGAAAGAGATTAGCCAAGAATGCTTTGTCTAAGGCGATTCTATTTTTCATAATTATTTTGGACAACAAATCAACTTTGTATGGATATTTTTAACTTCGCAGAATTTTATTAATCAGCCCAAACAAAGTAGAAAAGTGATGGGTAATTATGGAGCCGAGTGGTCAAAATTTCAGTTATGTCAAGCAAATAAAAGCATATATCCTTAATTAATCATGCTTTTCTACGAGATTAAACTGAATGGGAATAAAGGGAAATTATTTTTGAGACGACGTCGGGCGGTGGCTTCCGTGTAAACAGTTAAGTAACATAAACTGAGTTGAAGTGAGTATACCCCCGTGATATGTTTGACGGTTGCTTCACACCTTTCCTTTTTTCATTAAATGGTAGCTGGATCGAGGGGCACAACAAATTGAAAACAACAAATGTTTTGCAAATGCAGTGAATTAATTATAGATCAAGAGCTACACATATATCATTTATCAATCAACTTTCACACCAATCAAGCGATAGTGGCAGTGGGTGCAGGGGGCAATACAAATGTAAGGAAAAAAGGAGGCAGTTCGGTCGTCGAGTGCCTGTGGTATTATAAGATTCTGGCACCTGTTGTTTTCTTCGATTGATGTGCATGCGTATGTCATGATTGTGTATTTGTGTGTTTGTTTTATTTATTCAATTATTGCTTTTACAAGCATCTTCTAGTTCTGATTTAATATTTTTACCAGTTTACCGACAACTGAAATTTATGGTAAAGGTAAAAGGTAAAGTATATTCACACATGCGCTATAAAAAATAACCGGAAGTCCCGTTTATGTCGATTTTCACTTACTGGAATAAACGGGACGTTTGTATATCTCGAAAAACTTAAACGGGATTTCCGGGGAGATAATTTGACCATTATATCTTTATTACAAAAAAAAAAAAATAATTCATGTTTCTTAAATCATTATCGTTGACTACACCAAATACACATAAAAAGAATCTACGAAATAACTACAAATCTAAGAAATCTCAAACTTCCGGTAACGTCCCGCTTANTATATATATATATATTTATTTATCATTTTTGTATATTATTTGGAAACGTTAATTGGCTGAAAACGAGTCACATGACGTTCTATAAAAAAAGTATTATTATACCTCATATATTAATTACCATAAATAGATTAATTTGATTGGACAATGTGTAAAACTGAGAACATATGATCACACGGGACAAAGATCATCTTCCGTGAAATAAAAAAAATCATATTCCACACCCTCTGAAGCCTCGCGGGTTTTCCGGCCAGAACTATCGTTCTTTGACAAGAAAACTTCAGAGGAACTCAGAACACATCACTTACAGGCGACAGTTACAATCACCACAACAAATGTATTCTTCATTGTTGTGGATATGGTTTTTGAATGCCTGAGACAACGTTCCATGGATTTAAATATGTTTGCCGGCAGTATTATACATTTATGTGTTTTCTTGGTTTCATTCGGTATAATAAGTATATGTTATCTGGATGTGAATTGATTCATACCGAAAATAGCAAAATATGAAGTTTGTTAACAAGTGAGAGAAGCGAACGAGTCACCAACTTCATATTCTGTAGTGCAAGCTGATATTTTTTCAGTGTCAATCATATTCACATTCAGATGACATGTTTATCGTTTTTAAATACATAAACACGGAGACATATATATGTTTCAATATTTGTATTTTCGCGGGAAAAATCACATAATTCAAAATATTAGAAATACTCTTCCCCAAAACATAATTCATAAGTAGTTTGCAAATATACCATTCATTTTTACGGGTTTATATCAATGTTAAGATTGTTGAATTTTGCCCTTTAATGGTGATATTCGTTGTTCTTTTTTTTCTTTTTTTTTATTACATATATCAAAGTCGGCGGATCCACCCATTTTTCAATAAATATGGTGTTTACTAATGACGTTCCGGTTTAGAAAGCACAAACGTCATGATCTCGATTATGACGTAAAACAAAGTAGTCCCAGCAGAGGTTATCAATAATTGTCTCAAGTACATTTTTGTAGGATGATGTTTCTTGATATTTCTGACACAACAGTTCCTAATTTGATTTATGTTTAAAAAATGAAATGTTACCTAGCTGATGATGCTGATTCTTATTTACTTTTGTCATCATCACATGAATTATCGTTTAAATGTTGGGAAAATTTGGTGATAACTCCTGCTGACTGTTGATAAGTCCTGCTCAGCTCACGCGAACTTTGATACGACTTTTGCTTATGGAGTCAGTAGGTATATATAGCGGGAGGGAGGGATTATCAAATATTTATAGCATGGAGTTTCTGGAAATAATAAAATATATTCACCCATCAGTAGCATATTCCCCTCGGACGTTGCCCTCATGGAATATGATACTTTGGGTGGATACATTTTCATATTTCCGTCACCAGCATGCATTAAATGTATAATATTCAACTAAAATAATGTAATACATTGACTAGCAATAAAATATAATCTTTATTAATTAAAAGTCATTAGGTAATACACATTGTTTATTTGACATTAGCTGAAGTATATTAATTGGTGTCCTTCTCTTAAGCTTATTGTTAAGTTTATCACACAATGAACACATTCCAAGTACACAAAAATCTGATTTATTTATATATTTGTTTTTTTCCCTTTAAGTATGATAATATGCAGTTTCGTTTGCTCCTAATTCTTTTAGATAATGTGCTATTTCATCTGGTGAGTTATAATCTACAGCTAATATTAATGTGTTTGCTGGGAACATTTCTTTGACGTTCGGAGCACCCCTGACAACAGGAACACAATCAGTGTCATCCTTGAATAAATCATATAACTTTTCAGTTATGTAATCTTTACACATATAATTTTCAAATGCTAAATAAAATTTGTAATATTTACTCAGGTTGAATGTACAACCCTCTCCTTTGTCATCACATGATTTGCCACATTTCCCAAAGATGTCAACATTAATTATTTTCCTCATTTTCTGAACGTATTCTTTCCTCTTCGATATTGTCTCACAGTTGCTCACAACCCATGCTACATCTTTTGATTTTTTTTCTTCAAATATTGCGGAATAATTTCGTTTTTTTATTGTCTCCCTTGGTACAATGTTTCCGTAACGGCCATAACCCTATGAATCAGGTCTGTAACTAAATGTCCAGTCAAATTTATCGACCCATTGGTTTTGCCTATAATAAGTATGCGTATGGGAATGCGTATCCTGAGACGAAAACACCCATATTTGATTGCTTCCCTTCACGGGTGGTTGGATATTCATTTCTACATGGTTGAAAAGAACCAAATCACTATTTTCTATGTCATTTTTATTGAAAGAAATTTCGAAATTCTTAAATTCACAATAATCCATTATATGGGTTTTTTGTTCCGACAACCAAGTTGGTGTCAAAAACCATAACATTTTAAATATCTTAATAGGTTTGTCTTTATCGTTCAATGGCTTTTTGCGAGATTTGTCAGTACCGTTCCTTACAAATGACTTATTGTTAGAGGCATGGCTAGGTGGCAAAGGAGGCCAAGGAACGGAAGGTTTTGTCTGGAAATAATAATCTGTTCCCACGAAGATAATAAACAGCACAATTGAAATACCAAAATAAAGAGAATATTTAAATGGCACTGGAATGGTCTTTATACGTCCTGGAAAAATATGGAAAAAGTATTACATTAATGTATGTGTCAACGTATGACTAACACATGTTCTCCGTTTTTTTCAGGGGCATTCGTGGTCGTGATCGTATGATAGTTGGATTTACAACTACATATGTAATCGGTCGCTATAACCTCTCACGCTATGAGTTCGAATCCCACCCAGGAGAGGTACCATCGATACAAAGTTTGTCAGTAGCATACGGCAGGTTGGAGGTTTTCCCCGATTTCCTCCACCAATAAAACTGACTACCACGATATAACTGAAATATTGTTGAAGCCTAAACCACCATCAGTTGCTTTCTGATTATGAATGAAAATGGGAGAAACTAACCCTAGCATGTAGCTGCTCCTAGCCTATCGTTCAATGGTATGATCTGATTGCCGTAGGTAAACATTGTAAATTAGTGGCTTCATCGCTACACTTTAAAACTCTAAATATAGTCACATGAATACGTACCACTTTTGTATGCTTTGAATATATAACGTGTGTAGAAGGTGAGCAAGTTTTAAAACTATTTCACATGTATATGATGCTGTTGTTTAAAATAAATGAAAGTTTTTTTTAAATAATATGCTTTGTATTGAATCTTAAGTCAAATAGTTTTAACAATGTTACATCCCCTTTATCAGGTTTAACTCCTGAAATATTTGTGTATCTGCCTCAAACCATAGCATATATTTTCACCGATTTCTGTAATTGTTTTTTGTCTTCATTTTGTAAGCTCTGTTAATAAAAATATGTCTTGTGTTGCTGCCATTGGCTATATTGTTCATCAATGCTCTGCAATGATAGCCAGAACAGTGTTTCGTGATGTTGTGATTAACTACATCATCCCCCATTTATATTTGAGGATACCCAGAGTAGGGGTTCGTGTTTATGTTGGCTATATTGTCCACCATTGAATATTTGAGGATAGCCAGGGGAGGGGTTCGTGTTTATGTTGGCTATATTGTCCACCATTTATATTTTAGGATACCCAGAGGAGGGGTTCGTGTTTATGTTGGCTATATTGTCCACCATTTATATTTGATGATACCTAGAAGAGGGGATCGTGTTTATGTTGGCTATACTGTCCAGCATTGAATATATTAGGATACCCAGAGGGGGCTTCGTGTTGATGTTGGTTATATAATCATTATCACGGAACCGCGACACTCGCTGTCTCCGATGATAAAGGTCATCCCAGTAACGACTAGTTTACTCCATTGATTACTTTTTATTTTTGTCTACGTGGTATAACAATTTTCTCAAGAAGACACATTTCCTAGAGTCCATAAACGACTACTTGAACAGAAATTAAACATGTTTGTGTACAAGGGGGTACGGGCTATATATGCAGGTAAATAACTAGGATTTTTATCACTTTAATGGACAATGTTCATCGTTCAAAAGCGCTGACCTTGATTCTTTCATTTAAAAAAAAAATACGACCATTACCATTAGACAACACAAATTATTTTGGTAAATTTTCCGTTGTCTCCAAAGCTGTCTAAAACTTTATATTTATATGTTAGGGGCTGGTTGATGAAGACAGATTATTTGCTTTGCTTATATAATACTTATAACAAGAAATGTCTGGAAAAAAAAAACAACATCATCAAGGAAAATAGCGCTTAGGTAAAAAATAAATTCCGTAAAACGACAGAAATAACTAGGAAAAATACATTTATAATCTACGGGACTTTTTGTTATAAGGTTAGTACAGTCGAAGGTAGCATTGTTTTGTTACACAGCATACAAAATAACATACAAGAGGTCCAAATGCGTACTTGTTAATCCATAAATATTTAGTAACAATTGAAATAATTTCAAATTCACCTACAAAGTAAACCAACATAATACAATTATAATTGACGAGACCTAATTAACGAGACAAACTATATCAAATTTGCAGTATTAATTCATAATTAAGATATATCTTTGTTGAAAATAAATCGTTGTGGTATTTAGATCACTACCGGATGTTTATAAGTCACGTGTATGCCTGGTTTGGACAAAAACCATCGTCTGCTAAATATCTGCTTTCATGTAAGTATTCCTATATAATTACTTCTGTTTGTTTTGCGAAATTTATAAATTGCTTATGTATAAATCAACCAATTACATTTCATATATACATGAAAATATAAATGAGCAATCTATATGTTTGAATGATGTTAATACAACAGCATTTGGTCATTGCTTTGAAGTATACGACTATTGCCTTTTTTTTTTTTACTAATTTTTTTTTTAAAGTTTTTTTCTAAAATAGTAATTCGGATATTTTGTTAATCTTTGACAAAAAAAACTCGGTTGGAAAAATGTAGTAAAATAAATATTGAGCTGGAAACTGTTGTCATAACCAAAGTGGTATACACAGTTGTTTCTCTGACACACATTTATCGACCATATTTAGACAAAAGTATATTGTAATTACAGGTAAGACTACTTGAATCATTTTCCCGTAGATTAGAGAAGAGTTGTCCAGTAAATGATAATATTTTCAAAACATATAAATCAGCAAAACATATTCCATAGCGATGATATTTGTTCTTAAACAATCGAAGACATGCAGTAAATACATGAATGTGAATATATTTGCTTAATACTTTGGAAGAGTAGATTATGTTGAAAATAAATATATGTTACTGCACTAGCAAAAATGCTGATCAGTTCTTAATTATATATTTCAGTATGGGCAAATCAAAATCTCAACGCATGAAAGAATATAGAGCCAGGAAGAAAGAACAACTTAGAAAGCGATGGTTGAAGATGGAAAGGGAGCGAATCAAGGGATACTTTCAGCCAATAGAGATGGTGGCTGATGATGAAAAAGAAAAAAGACATGACAAAACCCGTAGAGCAGCACATACAGTTTACAGAACGCACAAGACAGATATGAACAATAATGCCGATTTGGGAGAAGTAAATATAAATCCAAATACAATATAACATGTGGCAAGTGGAAGCAAGGAGACCGATAATAACGGAGTCAGCAGCACCACCAACGAATTGAGCTTGACAGTACAACTTCCTTTTCATTATCCCAGTGGAAGTCAAGGTAAAGGGGACAGGAAGAGGGTGTATAATGCCCTAAAGAGATTATACAAAACAATATAAAAACTGAAATATGAAAAGGAAATCTTTAGGAAAAAATTAAAAACAATAGAAAAGACCATCTGCAGAACTCAGACTAAGACAGCAAACCCACAAACACCTAGTAGTAAAACATAACCTATTCTAAAGAAATCAAGACAAAACAGAGTGTACCGGACATACGGATTTGAAGCGTCTCATATACAACGATTGCTTGAAATAGGAACTTCAGGTAGCAGTAGATGACAACCCAACCAGAAAACATGCTGTTCATAAAGTCGTGTCTGGAAATATAGTAAAACAGTATAGATTGAAAACTCTTATGCAGAGCATGACATCGTTGAACAGACGCAAGTTGTTATCTGACAAGGATTTAAGGTTGAAAAAGAAAACACTTTTGAAACAAAAAGCAGATAGATTGAGACAATATGTTGTGGGTTTTCTAAGCAGATACGACAACTCTCGTATCTTAACAGGAAAGATATACGCTGTGAAAGTATGAAAAGGTAAACATCATAAACGAGTACTGAATGATTATTTACACAACCTACATCTGGAGTACAAAGCCGAATCTAATTTCTCAATATCTCTCTCCACATTATGTCGACTACGTGAATGACATATCAGCCTTGTCAATTTTGCGACTAGAAGTACTTGCCTGTGTGCAAATCATCAGAACATCAGTTTCAAGCTAAGAACATTGCAAACTCTTGCGGTATCTACTGTGACGAGCTCAGACACATTTGTAAATACGTATAAAGATTCTAAAAATAAATTAGAAGGACATGTTGGAAAATATTCCCGACGAAAACATCACGTTCCATCAATGGAAACGTGTGAATCTTGAGAACGGAAAGGAACGCATGCGAATTGTAGAAAATCATTTAGCAAAAACCGAATGCATAGCAATCGTGAAAGATGAATTTGCAGCATTCGTTACTCATGTAGAGAGAGTGGCCCATCAGTTCAAGTCTGTAAAACAAATGGAAGATCAACTACCTGCCAACCATGCTCTTATTCAAACGGAAATCAGTGAGAACTATAACTGTCAAACAATGGAGGAGATACAATCTGCGCATTGGAATGCGTCAAAGGTAACCCCCATCCTACTATCATTTATTTCAAAGATGCTAATAAAAGTCTAAGTCATAACAGTTTGGTGTTTGTATCGGAAGTATTGCACACCAATGCCGCAATGGATTACGCAATTGTGAAGAAATTATACGGTAAAGAATTACGTACCAGAACTGAAACATGTACATTTTTGGACAGACTCCCCGTCATCCCAATACCGGGATGTGTTTGATTTGATCAGTGGCACCACCAAAAGAAACACGAATAATGCAGTAAAACAGAAAAAAGCGGTAATTCACGATGCCATGGAATTTTTCGCTTGGGCTTCATCTGAGGGTGAGATCGAATACAAGCTGATCAGTACTGATGAATACGAGATGACAAATGCCGAAGCCGAAGAAAGAAAAGCGGTCATTAAACCAGTAAATGGAACGATGACTTTGCATGCTAATTCAACAGATTATCATGGCAATTTGAAAAAAAAGAAACGCCACCTGCTCAGGCTGGAACTGTTTTAATAGTGCAGATGGATTTCATGGAGTATCTGCATGCGGGTGGGACAGTGTGGTCTTGCTAAAACAGACTGAATATCCCGTGCATGATACACAAATTGAGGTTGGTGACAACAATGCAACTCCTGTTCAGAATGAAGAAATTACATGTAGCAAGGCGATTATGTTCTAGCTGCTTATGATGGAAGTTGCTACATCGGAAAAGTTTTAGAGGACGACGTCAGTGATAAGACTCTACATATTTATTTTATGGTTGAGAGCGGCAAGGTTTTTAACAGATTTCGTTGGCCAAACAAACAGGACACGTCATGGAATAACAGCAAAGATATAATACGCAAAATCCAGCAGCTAATAACCACTAGAAAAGGAGATCGACTGTGCGGTGTTTCTAATGATGTCATGGAGTTTATATAGAAACATACAGCAGTAACTAACCTACGGGACAAGTCGTTTTCACTATTGATGACGATCTATACTCTATTTGACTGTTATCATAGTGTTCAAATTGTTATTTTGCCGTATTCCGTTTTTTTTTTTATAAATTGTTTATTTTTTTTCGCGAAACTAGGATGTTTCCAGTAAATATTTACTTTTTAAAAGATTTTATGAGTTTTATTTTATTAATGTTGTGGACCAAGATATACCATCATCATGTCTCTTTCCTTTTAATCAGTAAAACATCAACATTTCTCTAAAACCGCGTTTGTTTTTTGTTTTTTCTTGAAGTACAAAGTAGTATAAGATTTTACCAAGTTGTAATATACGGGACAATTATTTTGAATTTACCGGACAAGATTGATACATACGTTCATTTGTTTGTTCTTTAATTTAAAGATTTGGTGTCTTATCTGGTAAATAAAGATAAATTACAAGGTTTATATAGCTACTTATTTATTTAATATATTATCAGGTTGTAATTATAAGGCAAATCAAAGGTTACAGCATTTTAAAAATTAACATTTTCTTGTTCTATTCATATCATTGAAACCTATTTTTTAAACGAAATCAGTGCTTCAGCGATGGAACATTGGGATATTTTTTCTTGTGGATCACTTCTAGTCATATTTTACCAACATTCAAATCCATATATTAAATTTTATATTCAAGCAGAACAAATAAATAAATATTGATATATTTTCAAATTTGCTTAGAAATCATTGCATAGGTGGTTCGTTGTCGGTACATATTATTATGAAAATATCATCAAACGTTGCAAAGAAATTGGATTTAATTGCCAGTATATTCAGTTTCCTGATGACAACCTATACATTCGGTTTTCTTGACAAATATGTTTGGGTCATTTTTTTCTGCAATGTTTGCAGTTCCGAGAGAATGAGTCTATTTTGTTCACCATTTCTATTTGATGATACCCAGAGGAGGGGTTCGTGTTTTTGTTGGCTATATTGTCAATCATTTCCTTTTTAGGATACCCAGAGGAATGGTTCGTGTTCATGTTGATTATATTGTCCAGTTAACCGAAGCAATTTTTCGTTGTGTTGTTATGATTACTGTCAACCATTTATTTTAGTGGCAAACTAGATGAGTTCTTCGTTTTGTTGTGGTTTGTTTTATGTCATTGTATAAACAAAACAATAATGGGGACATTAATGCAGAATTATTACAGGATATTAGATCATTTTCATGCGATTATAATGTTATACAAGTTGCTTGCCCATGGTCGATGGTTCTCTACGGGTACTCTGGTTTCTTTCATCACTAAAACTGGTCGCCATGATAAAGATATTGCTGAAAGTGGCGTTAAACATCAAATATCAAAACATATATCGCTGGGGCAATTAATTTCTAAGCTTGTCGAGTAAACTTTCTCCCCCATACGACTTGTCATTTCACCATGGCGACTTGATCTTGTTAGAAGAAAGAGGATTAACCCTTTTATCAGTTGCAATATTCCAGCATTACTAGCGTATGGAGTTTACATTTTAGAACTCATACGTTATTCTAGACCTTGTACCTCGTACAATGATCTTCTGGACAGAGCTCAGATAAAATTCGACTGTGGTCATCACGATCTGGTTTACCGTTACGAAATACATGTACCCATATCTCAAATGAGAATGGATCTTTTATTTCTTACGAAGATTTTTTCTTTCCTCTATCACTGTTAAGTTTTTGACTGTATATATAAGGAACACGACTGGTGTCTTATAAGAAGCAGGAACTGTTTACCATTCGGGAGCACATGAGTTCACCCCAGTCTTTTGTGTTGCTTTTTTAATATTATACAGTGAGTCCAGTTATTGTGACAATAATGGCAATAACAGAGAGGTTTATAGGCAGTGTTAACAGTTATTGTGACAGAAACGAAGAGGTCTATATGAAGAGTTATCAGTTATTGTGACAATAAGGGGGAGGTCTATAGGCAGTCATAGCAGTTATTGTGACAATAACGTTGAGGTATAAATGCAGTGTTAACATACATTGTGACAATAACGGAGGCATATGTGCAGTGTTAACAGTTATTGTGACAATAACGGGGAGGTATATATGCAGTGCTAACAGTTATTGGGAAAATAACGGGAAGATCTATATGCAGTGTTAACAGTTATTGTGACAATAACGGGGAGGTATATATGCAGTGTTAGCATTCATTGTGACAATAGCGGGGAGGTCTACATGCAGTGTTAACAGTTATTGTGACAATAACGGCGAGGATTATATGCAGTGTTAACAGTTATTGTGACAATAGCGGGGAGGTATATATACAGTGTTTACAGTTATTGTGGCAAGAACGGGGAGATATATATGCATTGTTAACAGTTATTGTGACATTAACGGGGATGTCTATATGCAGTGTTAACAGCTATTATGACAATAACGGGGAGGTATATATCCAGTGTTAGCAGCTATTGTGACAATAATGACAATAACTGGGAGGTTTATATGTAGTACTAACAGTTATTGTGACAATAACGCGGAGGTATATATGCAGTATTTACAGTTATTGTGACAATAATGACACTAAGAGGGAGGTATATGTGCAGTGTTAACAGTTATTGTGACAATAACGAGGAGGTGCATAGTCAGTGTTAACAGTTATTGTGACAATAACGGGGAGGTATATATGTAGTGTTAGCAGTTATTGTGACAATAACAGGGAGGTCTATATACAGTGTTAGCAGTTATTGTGACAATAACGGGCAGGTCTATATGTAGTGTTAGCAGTTATTGTGACAATAACAGGGAGGTCAATATACAATGTTAGCAGTTAATGTGACAATAACGGGGAATTCTATGAGCAGTACTAACAGTTATTGTGAATATAACGGGGAGGTATATATGCAGTGTTGAGAGGTATTGTGACAATAACGGGGAGGTCTATGTGCAGTGTTAACAGTCATAGTCACAATAACGGGGAGGTATATATGCAGTGTTAACAGTTATTGTAACAATATATGAGGAAATTTATTATAAAATGTATGAAAAGGGATAGGTACAATTTTTACCAATATTAACAAATGTACAGGTTAACGGCTTTTCTAGAAAGGTTAAACATTAAATCAACTTAAAATTATATCTGTTTTATATATTTTTGTTCGGTCAATTCCATTGTTAAATTGACGACTTGTCATTCCAGGCATATTCTCGTATCTGTATTTTCCATAAGGGTTTTCTTCAACGGTAAAGTCATAACAAAAATAATAAAATATGAAAATGCTCACCTTTTTGCATTTTGTATCTTATCCTTTGTCATTGTAGATAAAGATTTACCTATATATCCTGTAAGTATATGTGTCAAATAACAAATATTGGTTTTTACCTTAAAACACTTTTACATGATAAATACACATTATTATGAGTTTTTTTGTTCATAAATATTCGACCACCTTTTTTCCTGAGTCAGGATATCGACCATATATAGGACACAAATGTCGGATGATAATTTCACAATGTTGAATTGTTAAATTTCACCACGTTTTATTGGCGTTATACAATAATCCGTTGACATTGAATGAGGACAACTTATCATGGAAGAAAATCATACAATTGAAAAGAACATACATATTGCCTTCCTAACGATAACGACCCCGCTGTAAGCACAGATATGCAGTATTAAAGGATAATCAGTGGTGTAGAAATGATTAAGTAACGAGGGGCATAATGGAGGCTAAGTTCATATAAACATGTGGATCCATGACTGGCATGTGTGTATGTGTGTGTGTCGAGGGGGTCTATAGCGCACACATTTAAACGTTTTATTCTTAACAATATGTAATAGAAGGCAATATTTCACGCTTGTACATAAATCACATTTTGCCCATTATTAAAGGTACTAATAAATGTCTATAATTATTATCACATATTTGAGCCGTCGTGACCATGATCGTATGGTAGTTGGATATACAACTACCTATGCAATCAGTGCCTACCGCCACTGATGTTGTGAGTTCGAATATCGATCAGGGGGAGGTGTACAACATTATGTGATAAATTTGTCAGTGACTTGCGACAGGTGGGTGGTTTTCTCCGGTTTCCTCCACCAATAAAACTGACCGCCACGATACAACTGAAATGTGAAAGTGGCGTTAAACACCATTAAACAAACAATATCATGACATGTTAAACAGCTTCTGAACATAATTCTGATTATTATTTATCATCTTAGAAATAATCAGAATTATGTTCCACCCAGATGCAGATTGAGAACATCAGCAAGCTCATTTATTCCATCTACCGTTTCGCTTTGGAACAATCTAGACATATTCATAAGAAATTCCCTTCACTATCTTCGTTTAAAAATAGAGTGAAAGTTGATATCTATAAAACCCAAAAGTATTTTAATGAAGGCCCACGGAAATTAAATATATTACATACTAGACTTTGACACCAATGCAGCCCACTCAATGCCGATCTGTCAAAAGTACATATAATAAATAATTTTAAATGTAATTGGGGTGCTTCTTTTGAAAATGCCATACATTATTTTCTGGAATGTCCTTTATACCTGAACGAAAGAAGAACACTTCTTAGTAATTGCGACGATATTAATATCTATATTGAAACTTTGCTCTTTGGGAACGATAAGTATATTTATGACGTCAACTCCAAAATATTTGGAAAAGTCCGAACTTTTATAAATCAATCAAAAAGATTTAGGGCTAGGACAACAATTTGTTTTCTTTGTTTTCTTTTTTTTTCACTTTTTCACTTGTACTTCTTTCTTTCTTCTTATCAGTGTCAAAATTGTAAATGTCTATTGTTTGTGTTTTGTTAAGGTTAAAGGTAAAAGGTAAAATATATTTAGGTTTAAAAATTTCAACATCATACACAAGTGTTTAAAAATTTCTCGTTAAGTTAAAAATAAAACATAAAACTGCCATCTTTAACTGAAACTTCAATCCACTAATTGTAGCTGCTGAGAACTTTCTCACCAATGATAGCCCATGAAAGCCATTCAGCTTATTTCCAATGGGGTCCTTTATAAGTATCAGCTTAAAGTTCAAGTGGACATTAAAATATCAACATGAGCGGGTAGAGGGATTACTTAATTTTAAAATAAGTACATTATCTATGAAAATATATATGTATATATAATTGTCATTATTATGACATGACACGTCTTTCCCGTTCTTCACTGGTATGTATCAGGTGGCACTTTACTTCTTTTTTAAATCTTTGCAAATCATTGATGGATTTGATCGAATCGGGTAGAGAATTCCAATCATGGATTCCATTGTAGTAAAATGTTGTTGATTCGATGCCTTTAATTTTTGGTGTAACATAATTAATCTGACTTGATCTAGTATTATGGGCATGATGTTCATTAATTTTGATGAAATTATTTTTTCAAATAAGAAGGACATGTATCATAATAAATTTTATGAGCATGGTTCAATCGAAGCTGTTTAACT
>MJUT01026518.1:127236-152167 GCA_002080005.1 Gigantidas platifrons
AGGAAGGGATTTGATTGTACATTGATCGCAAATAAAAGAATTGTGTACATCATTTTGCGTTTTTTCTTTAGAAATTTGGTTGCTAGTGATAGTTGTACATTTTATGTGGGTATTCTGGTCGCAAATAGAGCGGTTGATAGATTTACTACTTTTTATGACGCCCTTTGAACATTTACTGCACGGATATTTTGGATTCCGTTTAGATGGATTTGGCCATGGATTTGGATGGATATCACCACTTTGTAAGAGAAAGAATAGAAAAAGAGACCCGGTAGAGGTTTTAGAAAAAGTGTGCTGACCAGAGTTGACAAAAATATTTTTCATTCGTGCATGACGAGTTCCATGATCAAAATGAACTTAGACTGTCAAAAATATTTTTATATCAAAGATTAAAACCTTTCCAAAATCACTTTTTTGGAAAGAATTTAAACCAGAAAAGTCAAAATAATGATGTCTACATATTAAATGTGTAGGGGGAATTGACAATTTGTAATGGTTGTTGATATAACCAGCAATAAAAACATAAAATGCGGAGACCAAAAACACACCTCGTCCACCCGTCATGCTGACCTTGACCTTGTTTTGCTGTCATTATTTCATGTGTATATTTTGTAAGGAGAGGACTTCATATAAGTTGGTATAACTTGCTGTCCAATCCTATTGTTTATGTACAATAAAATATTATTAAGCTATTAAACAGCTACATATGATCAACTGTTTTTTTACTACCTAAATTCTTTCCCGTTTCAAAAAATGAATACTCACATGCGTGTTTGAGTTAATGTTAATGATAATGTGTATTTTTTTTATAAACAGTTTAAGAATGGCTTATTATCTCATCCATATAGATTGAAAGTTACACCTGTAAATCACACATATAATTAAAGACATCATTCTAGGTCAAAATCTGGAACTTTCGGGCCGGTCTTAGTTTAGCAATATTTCACAACCAGGGAAACTGAAAGTCGTAGAGTGAAGGGTAGCGAGTTTTATACGCAGGGTAGCGATTCAAAGTGAAGTAAACAAGATACAGATACAAACAGATATATGCTAGTATCTTAATTTCTAAAAATGATTTAAATGGAAAATCGTTGTCTGACAATTGGAAATATATCTAGCATACATCGTTGTATTACCACTGGAACACTATCTAATATAAAACATTGTCTTACCTCTGGAACACTATCTAATTATAATCAGCATCTTACCTCTGAAACTCTAATCCACTGACATAGTAACATCTATGTGAGAATGAAGAGTATTACAACACATATCAAGTTCTGAAGATGTCGTTAAGTCATCATTGCTCCTGTAAGCTAGAGAATATGGCTGCAATATTACTAAGAAGGAAATTAGGCATGTGATTAGAAAATATAGAAATTCCATCACTTGGACTGCACTACATTGGTCTCCAGAAGGAAAGTGCAAGCGTGACAGGCCGAAAAACACACGGAGGCGTACTGTAGAAGAAAAGATGAAGACCAAGAACAATACCTGGGGGACAGTCGAAAAGATGGCCAAAGACAAACAGAAATGGAGGACCTTTGTTGCTGCCCTACATATCAACGGCATAAGAGGCAGAAAGTAAGTAAGTAAGCTCCTGTAGCGAATCATATCACTTCAAAAATGAAATTATCCTCTTTATTCTAAATGGATTGAGATTGTGTTCTATGATAAAAGGCTCATATGTCATGATCGTGCACTGGTTAAGCCTTCCGGGCATTGTTGGTATTGCTTCATTTCTTGCCTTACCAGTTGGTAAATAAACGTTAGAGAAAACCAGAGGGGCAATCAATAATGGACAATCAATAGAAACTGTCAACATTAGATATACACAAGACACAGCACAAAGAAAAGCACAGCAGAGAAAACTAAAAAAGATGAACAACACGACCCCACCAAACAAAACCTGTGGTTCTGCCTTTCATATGTACCACTATGCGGCTAATTTGATTTACTGCACGATGCTTAGTTTAATTCATTTCATCATTCAACCGCATTGCCGGTATATTCGTTAACGTGCTGTAGATCGGTGGTTCGAACCACGATCCGGTTATACTAAAGACTATGCAAATACTAATTGCTGCTTCTACGCGAATCATGTAGTACTAAGGAATAGAAGCAACGACTAGTTGGCTCGGCATCAGGTATGGGTCCAAGTGGAGTAAAGGTTCTACTCGCGGACTGTTAATATCCAACTAAGCGTGTTGGTATAGTACAAAACGGATATCATTAGCATAGAAAATTAACTTGTTCTCGCCATGATAGAAATTGAAAAACAAATTCTGATTTAAATAACAATCACTAACCCAAAATTTCATTATTTATTTTAGGTATCAAAATCATAGTAATCGACAAGTCTTCTATCCCGATATGAAAATGATGCAAAGAAAATCTTTTCAGGATTTCCTTGATATAGGGTTATTGGGAAACTGAAATCATCACTTCGAAAGCTTTACGGTCACCACCGTGACTATGTAAACTTTATTACTTGCAGCTGCGAGTCAAGTGCATCCTTTTTGTAATTTACAAAGCAGACGCGAACTCACGCTGTATTGGTGATAGGTTTGTATGAGTTGTTAGGTATTCTAACTACCTAATTCATGGAGCCACCCGGGCCCTGTGTCTCTATAATCTAAATCTATCCCGGAATTCTCTATTATCAAAATCCAACTCAATATGCCGATACACTCTTTCTTTTTGCTCTCGTCTTGCCATATTTAACCAATGGTTAAATATTTATCCTGCCAGATTTGAGGGGTTAACTTTATCCACTGGATAAGGCATTTTATCCAGTGGATAAAATTTGAGCAACAAAAATTAACCGGTGGTTAGATTTATCCATTGGATAACTAGATTTAACCAGTGGATAACACTAACCAACGTTTTGAGCAACCCAGCCCAGAAGGAAAGCGCAAGCGTGACAGGCCAAAAAACACACGGAGGCGTACTGTAGAATAAGAGATGAAGACCATGAACAATACCTTGGGGAATGTCGAAAAGATGGCCAAAGACAGACAGAAATGTAGGACCTTTGTTGCTGCCCTACATGCTAACGGCATTGTATGCAGTAAGAAAGTAAGTAAGCGAATCATATCACTTCAAAAATGAAATTATCCACTTTATTCTAAATAGATTGAGATTGTGTTCTATGATAAAAGGCTCATATTTCATGATCATGCACTGGTTAATTCTTCCGGGCATTGCTGGTATTGTTTCATGTCTTGCCTTACCAGTTGGTAAATAAACGTTAGAGAAAACAAGAGAGGCAATCAATAATGGACAATCAAGAGAAACTGTCAACATTATATATACACAAGACACAGCACAAAGAAAAACACAGCAGAGAAAACTAAAAAAGAAGAACAACACGACCCTACCAAACAAAACGGTGGTTCTGCCTTTCATATGTACCACTATGCTGCTAACTTGATTTACTGCACGATGCTTAGTTTAATTCATTTGATCATTCAACCGCATCGCCGGTGTATTCGTTAACGTGCTCGCCTCGAGTGTTGTAGATCGGTGGTTCGAGCCACGATCCGGTTATACCAAAGACTATGCAAATACTAATTTCTGCTTCTACGCAAATCATGTAGTGTTAAGGAATAAAAGCAACGACTAGTTGGCTCGGCATCAGGTATGGGTCCAAGTGGAGTAAAGTTTCTACTCGCGGACTGTTGTTTCAGTGGGCTAGCACTATTAATATCCAACTAAGCGTGTTGGTATAGTACAAAACGGATATCATCAGCATAGAAAATTAACTTGTTCTCGCCATGATAGAAATTGAAAAAAATGATGATTTAAATAACAATCACTCACCCAATCTTTCATTATTTACATTAGATATCATAATCATAGTGATCGACAAGTCTTCTATCCCGATATGAAAATGATGCAAAGAAAACCTTTGCAGGATTTCCTTGATATAGGGTTACTTCTAACAAGGAAACTACTGAGCCAAGTGTTCCCATTGGGGAAGCTGAAATCATCACTTCGGAAGCTTTACGGTCACCACCGTGACTATGTTAACTGTTACGGAATGTCGATGTCACAATTGACCACTGGTATGTTCTACTTGTCGGAAACACTTGCCGGTCTTTCCTCATTCATGAGTTAGCACCAGGTTTGTAACTAGAGTAACATAACGGGTGCCTTCCTGAGCACATGCGTTCACCCCGTTTTAATTAGGGTTTTTCTTGCTCTTTTTTTTGATTTTGTGTGAAGTGCTTTGTAGATCGTTGATTGTTATTTTATCCTTTTTTTACTATTGTGTTGTCTATCTTTAAACTCTTCTGTCAATTACGTAGAAATGACGAAAGATGTTATTGACATAATAATTTGGTTCACATTTGAAATTGTTTTCACTGTTATGTCTTACGATGAATGTGAATACTTTCTTATATTTAAATGTTGATTGAGAACATCATCGGGTCTGTTTAATATAACTTTTGTGTCACGACGATTAACTATATTAGCATAATATTCATTATTAATTAACTTTGATTTATTAGCCTTTATATGATCAAACTTGTCAATGCTATATAAAAACTAGCATTGGGACAATATGGCAAAAACCAGTCCAATACGGATATTTTCCGTATTGGTCCGATTCCGGTCAGTCCAATAACAGCTATATCCAAATCTGCTAGACGTTTCGATAATTGCAAGGAAAAGTCCCGAGAGGTATTGGACTGGTTAATTAATAAAGGTGTTATTACGTGATGTTTTTCATATTGGCCTAGTTATAGTTCCTTTGTCTGCTGTATTGGCATTCGGTTGCGCCTCAGGTCAATACAGCAGGCCTCGGATCTATAACTATGCCAATACGAAAAACATCAGATAATGATACTATAATAGTATTGCTTTCCTTGTAATAACGCTGCTTGCTCGATTATATATGAAGATTAACGAGTTACTCACAGGTAAAAAAAAACACTTGCATGGTCGTATAATGTCAATAAGAGGAGATTGCTGGCCACATAGAACTAGTTAACCCCGCCAATTTTGTGCTGCTGAATTGTTCGTACTTAAGGAAATTGTCAGTGATCACGTATTTGTGTGTTAGCTTTATCGATTTTTCTTCTTTTAATGATTTGTCTATTGAATTTTGAAACTGTTCCGACAGAGTGGCATTTTTTTCAGTTTAATATCTATTCATATAATATATGATTGCACGCTTCTCCCCTAAGTCATAGGAAGTCTGTTTTGTTCTTGCTGCAAAATATGTTTTTATCTGTCAGATGGAAATCATCGTAGATTAGTTTCACTGTATTTGTATCCACTGGAACTATGCTATCTGTGTTTGAGAGTCTGCATATCTGAGAGAGAAAAGAGCGTCCGTGTGGCTCAACGAGTTATTAGTTGGATTACCTAACAACTCATACAAGCCTATCACCAATATGGCGTGGGTTCGCACCCGGCTTTGTAAATTACAAAAACGGTGTACTCGACAAGCAACCACAAGTGATAACGTTTACTAGTTGCTTGCCCATGGTTGGTGGTTCTCTCCGGTTACTCCGACCTCTTCCACCACTAAAACTGATCACCACGATATAGCTGAAATATTGCTGAAAATGGCGTTAAGCACAATAAATAAAATCAAATTAAATCAGAGAGAGAAACAGCCTTAGAAATATATGGTCTGATCTTAATTTGACGATACAGTTATCTCTCTCCAGAAGACACTTATAGCATTATAGTTGTTTACCTGTAGATCTATCTTTGACATACATGTATATATGTGGCATACATACATATATCTCTGGCATACATCTATGTCACTCGCAGACATACATATACTTATTTTTGTTTGACTGTATGCATACCTTCCTCAGACACAGAAACCCTTATCTTTGCACCATTTTATGTATTTTTCGCTAGGTCATATAAATAGAAATGTCGATATTCAACTTAGCACGCGGAACGCGATTCTGAAATAATTTGTATCTTACCATATATTGGCTTGAATGTAAGATTTTGTCTTCAGTTATAACTCACCTTATTTCTATTTGAACTTAGGTGCATATTTCTCAGACGTAACTAACATTATTAAAAAAAAATGAAATATTTGTAAATTTTTACCTATGTAACATACAATCATGAAAATAACCAGTGCATACATTTGAAAAGTGAACTTAATACATACAAAACAAAGGAAATAAATTGCTAGTTAGCAAATACTTAGCTTAATATTTTCACATGTATGCAGGTCTTATCACCGGATTTGTACCTGAAGTAGCACGACAGGTACTTCTAGTAAAACAGGAACTGTTTATCCATCAAAACGTTGGTTAGTGTTATCCACTGGTTAAATCTAGTTATCCAATGGATAAATTTAACCACCGGTTAATTTTTGTTGCTCAAATTTTATCCACTGGATAAAATGCCTTATCCAGTGGATAAAGTTAACCTCTCAAATTTTGCTGGATAAATATTTAACCATTGGTTAAATATGGCAAGACGACAGCAAAATGAAAGAGTATATCGGCATATTGAGTTGGATTTTGATGATAGAGAATTCCGGGATAGATTAAAGATTATAGAGACACAGGGCCCGGGTGGCTCCATCAGTTAGGTAGTTGGAATACCTAACAACTCATACAAGCCTATCACCAATAAAGTTTACCAGTTACTTGTCCGTGGTCGGTGGTTCTCTCCGTGTACTCCACCTTCTTCCACCACTAAAACTAGTCGCCATGATATAGCTAAAATATTTTTGAAACTGGCGTTAAACACCAAAAATCAAATCAAATCAATCTCTAGAGCCACAATTGTGCAGACCAACTCTTGGGTCTCATGCCATACCAGTAGACATACAATTAAAGCTTGCACTGAGATATTTTACCTTGCACCAGGGAGTCCGATGAGAGTAATCGGTTATACAATGGGATATCATATTTCAAGTGTCTCGAGAGCAGTAAGAGATGTCTCTAATGCTCTGTGTGATATATCTGGACAATATATCACCTGGCCCTCTACAGATTTTCAGAGGAACAGAATTAAAACATTCAGGGTTTTATGATATTGTCCATTTTCCTGGCGTTGTAGGGTGCAATTGACGGCACACATCATAGAAATTCAGGCACCACCCTTAGACTACGAATACGCCTTTGTAAATAGGAAGGGGTACTACATGTTCTAGAAATGTACAGGGTGTGTTTGATCACACAGGTAATTTGTAATCTTAAATTATTTAACCCCCTTTTCCGTTCGATACCTATTCCATGAAATATATAGGTCTTCAAATATAAATAACAGGAATGTTAACGAATAAGATAACTGACAACCAACTCCACTTTTTGTGTTCCTGTGGTTTAAATCATGTGATTTTATTTTAGAATTCCACTTTTATTAGAAAATATATTGTAAATTGGATTTTAAAACAAATTAAAGTGTAAATCACCAGAAAATTAAAACTAGCCGAAACAAGATTATGCTTAGAAATTGCCACGCCTTCTGGTTAAAAAATAATCAAAATCCGTTTAAAAACGTCTTCAATTTTTTTTCTTTGAAACCATGTACCTATATAGACGGACCGACAGTAATAAATATCTTGAAATAATAGTTAACTATGCACTTTTTTACTGGTCTAAATATAATGCTAAGAAATTGCAAGCCGCAGCTACATATAGACTTCAAAAACCAATAAAGAGGGATCAACAAATATCCTAAAAGTAGTGAATCTGTATCCCATATTTGCAAATTTTGAACGGGTGTATATAGTTGGCTAGAAAGGGATGCAACATGCATTCATTATTTTGCTTTATAAAAGTACCTGTGTTTTTTGAATAATGAACGGGTTTTTGGTTGGGTTCGTTTTGTATGATCTTTTGTTTTCTGTGTAGTGTTTTATAGATCGTTTTTTGTTATTTTCTTTTTCTCCTGCTACAATCCCCGTGATAAGGTATGCATCATCAAATGATCGGATTACAATTACGACAAGCGATTCGTATCCGTGGTCACTTGTGACACAGCTATTCGACCAACCAGGTAAGGCGGCGACCGTCAAACTCTCGTCGTGATGATTTCAATTTAACAATGGAACTCCTTGGTTCAGTAACTTTGCTAGCAGCAACCCTATATCCAAGAAATCATGATAGGAACCACACGTTTGGGAATATCGGATCAACTGATACTCCATTAACTGGTTGTGTTTCTACATATAAATGGAAAACTGACAATGGGAAAATTGAAATTATCTCTTGTCGAAACGTGTATTTTTTAGCCGACTCTCATTGTCAACATCTACGTGTATGTCAGTGTGTGAAGCAGACCTAGCTATAGCTGTGATATAAGATAGCATTAAGAAAAGAAAAAAAACAACAATACCGTTTTAATATTATTAACGACGATCCTGTGTTCCTTTGTGTTGTCTGTCCGTCTTCGATTTACTGCTTCCATTTGGTATATTCAAACATATATTGGTCCTCTAGAATCGTATGTAGTGTTTCGTTATATACAATATACGTATAAGTAGGTTGATTGCTTGATTTGTTGTGTTTAACGCTAATTTCAGCAATATTTCAGCTATATCATGGCCATCAGTTTTAGTGGTGAAAGAAGTCGGAGTACCAGGCGAGAGCCACCGAAAATGGAGACGCAACTGGTAAACTTGATCACTTGCGACTCGAGTCCACGCGTTTGTGTAATTTACAAAGACAGGCGCTAACCAACACCGTATTGATGATAGGCTTGCATCAGTTGTTAGGTAATTCATCTACCTAACTCGGTCCCCTTGGATAAGTAGGGTGGCATGCACAATTCCACCGACAATCACTATAAATTACTAAACACGCACACAATTTCACCAACAATCAATATAAACTGCTGGACATGCCCACAAATGGACCGACAATTATTATAGACTACTGAACACTACCGCAATTCCACAGATAATCACAATGAACAACTAAACACGCAAACAATTCCCCCAAGAATCAATATAAACTTCTAAGCATGCACACAATCCACCGTCATTCATTATTAATTTACTGAACACTACCGCAATCTCACCAACAATCATAAACTACTGAACACGCTCACAGTTCCACTGACAATGACTATAAACAACTGAACACTACCGCAATTTCACCGACAATCACTATGAACTACTAAACAAGCGCACAATTCCACCGAAAATCACTATACATTACAAAACACGCACACAATGTCACCGACAATCAATATAAACTGTTAAGCATTCACACAAATCCTCCGTTATTCATAATGAACTACTGAACACTACCACTACGCACTTTCACCCACGATCATAATAAACTACTGAACACTATCGCAACTCTACCAACAATCACAATAACTACTGCAATTCAACCAACATCAACTATAAACTACTGAACACTACCGCAATTCCATCGAAAAGCATCATAACGAATGAACATGCACACAATTCCACCGACAAACATTATAAACTACTGAACACGCACACAATTTCACCGACAATCAGTATAAACTACTAAACGCGTGCACAATTCCACCGACAATTACAATAAACTACTAAACACGTGGATAATTCCATGGAAAATCAATATACACTACTGAACACTACTACAATTCCGCCGACAATCATTATAAACTACTGAACACTATCACAATTCCACCGACATTCACAATAAACTACTAAAGACTACCGGAATTCCGCCGACAATTATTTTAGACTACTGAACAGTACCGTAAATCCACCGACAATCATAGTGAACTACCAAACACGCATACAAGTTCACCGACAATCAATATACACTGCGAATCATTCACAAAAATCCGCTGTTATTGATAATAAACTACTGACCACTACCGCAGTCCCACCAACAATCATAAACTACCAACCACGCTCACAGTTCCACTGACGATCACTATAAACTACTGAACACTACCGACAGTTCACCCACTATCATTATAAACTACTGAACACTACCGCAATTCCACCGACAATCACTAAGAACTACTAAACATTCACACAAATCCACCGTTATTCATAATAAACTACTGAACACTACGCAATTTCACCCACGATCATTATAAACTACTGAACACTACAGCAACTCTACCAGCAATCACAATAAACTATTAAACACTACCGCAATTCCACAGAAAAGCATCATAAACGAATGAACATGCACACAGCTCCACCGACAATCTTTATAAAATACTGAACACGCACACAATTTCACCGACAATCAGTATAAACTACTAAAATGCGCACAATTCCACCGACAATCACTATGAACTATTAAACACGCGTGCAATTCCACCGACAATCTCTATAAACTACTGAACACTACCACAATTCCACCGGCAATCATAAACTACTGTACACTATCACATTTCAATGAAAACATATCTAATACACCACTGAGTTCTGGGCGGGTGTTACCCTCTGGGTCTAATAGTCCTCCAAAGAGAGGTATCGATCCAGTAATAGCAATAAAATGGAAGATCTATAATTTCGTGCGCATGACGTGTATTAGGAGCTGTTGATTTCGAATGAAAGAGCAGCCGTTCATGTCCCGTCTTGTCGTCCAGTTATCTGTTCAAATCGTTCCGAATAGCCCGTGAACTCTAATTTGGGAATTATTACTCGTGGCTTTAGAATTTGAATTTGAATTTGAATTTTGGTGTTTAACGCCACTTTCAGCAATATTCAGCTATATCATGACGACCAGTTTTAGTGGCTGGAGAAGCCGGAGTACCCGGAGAGAACCATCGACTATGAGCAAGCAACTGGTAAGAATTAGCACTTGCGGCTGCGAGTCGAGTGCACCCTTTTTTGTAATTTACAAAGCCGGGCGGAAGCTTACGCTGTACTGGTGATAGGTTTGTATGAATTGCTAGGCAATCCAACTACCTAACTCATTGAGCCACCCGAGCCCTTCCCTGGCATTAGAAAAAACTCAGTTATCTTAGTTATCTTGACTGACGATTATCGTCTACCTTGTGTGCTTAGACACAACATAAAAATGCAAATACAATTTTTTTGTATTAGTAAGAAGACAAATAAGAGACAAATACTGAAACCGTCTATACATAAAAAAGATAGCATTACATCTTCGGAGTGTTGTATGTCATGTTAATCCACGGTATCATGTCATACGGGTTCATGACTATAAGATTGCAGTTTTCATTACGGAAGTTCGATTATAATAATCGGTGGATCACTCAGTACAGATCCCACATTATAAATAGAAACTTTAAACAATGATGGCCATTAATTCCACGAATATCAACAAACTGAAATATCACTATTCGTATAAACTGTATGCCCAAGGATCGAGATATAATCTCGTTATCTCTGTTCGCTTTATGCACCTCGTTTACGATATAAGTTGGAAAGGAAAGCTGTTTAAAAAATTAAATCTCAAATATAATGTACATCTGGAACAACCTATGTAAGTTGGACTTCAAACACTGAACAAAAAGTAAGGTAAATGTGCGGGTCTATACATCAATTGTAGACAGTGTCTTATTTATAGCTCTGGGTAGGTTAGGTGAAAGTAAGCTCACACATCATATAAGTTTAAGAATCATTGATCATTACATTTTGCGACGTGCATGTCATCGTGGAACTGCTCACGAAAAACGATAATAATCCCGATTATGTAATTTTCGTTCCGCTCTACTTAATATATGATTTTATTTTAAAAAAATGTTCACCATATGACAACTTCTGTTTCACGAATATAACATATATTATGTACAATGTTCAAGATAATAGCTTTCTTCATAAGAACGATGTTCTCCCGTTATATGTAAGGGTTTGTATTTAACTCACACGTGGAAAACACTTACATAACCGCATCATTTCACTAAGGTGAGATGATTGGGCCCATCAAACTAGCTTAACTCCACCAATGTTCAATGAAGTGCATGTGCCAAGACAGAACAATCCGTGGTCACATATGTATGTGTTAGTGGTTTCGATTTTGCCTCTTTCTACGATTTTGATATTTGATCTTAGAATTAATTCAAGTGTGGTATTGTTTGCTTTTCATTATATTCCACACAAGCTTGATGACCATGATGATTGTATATTTTCCATTAAACTTAGAATGAAGGATACCATAGATACAGTTGGGTCTGATTAATACCTTGACATTCACCTAGAAAATGACAGTGAGAAAACACAAGAAAGTATTTCCTATTGTAAACTTTCAATTTATATGTAGCAACATTTCAGCAGAACCTGCAATTAAGTATACATCTCTCACGTGATAAGGTATTTCTGCGTTTCTGGTTCCTGTATTATTTTCTTGATAGCAAGAAAGCCAACGAACCAAGGGTTCCTAGTGGTTAAGTTGAAGTCATTACTTCGAAAGTTTTACGGTCGCAACCTTGACTCGGTGAAACGCTCCGGATTATCTGTTTTGGAAATGACCTCATGTATGTTCCGTTTGTCGTCATCACAACACCGTCCATTCTTCGTTCTTAAACTATCACCTTTCTTCACAATAGTAACACGATGGGAACAGGAACTACTTACCATTCCGAAGCACCTGAATAAACCTGTGGGGGGTTTGTGTTGCTCAATCGTTAGTTTTCTGTGTAGTGTGCAGCGGCCCATTTGTCATCTCTTTGTCTTTATTTCTTCGGTCAATGTAGTGTCTGTTCTTTTAATTTTGACTTCTGATTATCCCTTTAATATTATCAAGCCTTTCTTATTATTATGTTCCTGAATACAGATATAAGAAGAATATATACGTTAGCGAATATCGAAGGTGCAATCAAAATGGTTAATCCAGAGAAACTGGCAACATATTGTACAAAAGACGAAGAAAAACAAAACAAAAACAAAACACACTATGTGTTGGACACCACTTTGCGCAAACGAACACAAATAACGTCAAAAAGACACGAGTCATGCTACAAAGAAATGGAGGTAAAGACAAACCGAACATCGTTTTGATTGGATAATAATTTTGATTTTATTATACATTTTAATACTGTGTCATCTGGATAGGTTTTGGACGCACTTGATTTAATACACACATTTAGGTTGACTGCCTCCTATTCAATGTAGCCACCAGCCAGGCATGCACGTTTGAAAATACAATATATTTATCCTGCAATCATTTTCTGGATATTAAAATTTACGAGAAAGCTTTTGCTATTCCCCACTAGCCAGCAAATATCATGTATATTGTTTCTGATTCAGGCAATGCAAAGGGCAAGAAACGGCAACATTAATGCGATGACATGCCAAAGAACACACGTAACGACGAAACGATGTATGTTTGTCCATCAAATTTGTTGTATGACTTTTTCACTTTGCATGATAAACGCACAATAAGTACATTGTCGGTAAAAAAAAAAAATATTAGTTTGCGTTCACGGAGAAACAAAGCAAAATCTGCGTTTCTATCAGTTTTTAAACCTCGTTCAAATAAAATTAAATATTTGTCGAAAATGTTGCTGTACATATATCAAATATATCGTATATCGATACTAAGCAAAAGTGTGATCTAAAAATGAATTATATTTTGATGTGTTTATATAATGATTTCCGCTACTTGTTTCCCCCATACACATATATTGATATTATACAATACCACAAGACAACCCAATTTTAAAGCAGATTTAACCCACCCTTATACATTAAAATAGTATAATATTGATATCATTTTTGTACCAGTTGACAAGTTTTTGGATACCTTCCTTAATCAATTGCACATTGTGCTTTCGAAATATCGGCATACGTTGTAAGTACCTCACCCTTTGCCATCTCAACAAAATTTAAAATAGCTATTTTACCCATGAACCTTTCAATTGTTTCGATAAAGGTCATTACATTTTTTGGTACACATGCACCATCAGTTCGTTTTCACGTTTGGTTGCTGCGTATAAAGATACGGGTTGATCGACACGGTGGCTCTCGCTGAATGGTACTTCCGTGTTTTCGCTATAAAAAATGAAGACGACGCTTATATTAATTTGATATTCCTTAACTTGATCACTTCTAACAATTATAGAAAACATTCTAAATTCGATCGCACATACACCTCAATGAATATCGTACACCGGCTTGAGCTGCCAGGTGTATTACATGTGTAATGGTATGTGCGTTGATGAGATTCGTAACACCAGTAGAATCACAGATATCTAAATGTAGAACAACACCGGAGATATTCGAACTTAAGTATTTTAATGACACATAATAATCATTGACATTATCTAATCCTAGTACGTTAACTTGGTAGCGTTTTAATTTCATAACCACGTACTGTCCTATAAAACCTGCCGCTCTTGTTTCTAGAATATGCTTATTTTGATCCCCTTCCCGACGCCATTTTACCGGCTCAACTCTGTATTTGTCCTTTGTTCATAAAATGTTCATTTGTACAAGAACAAATAATAATATAATTCCACAAAATATATATAGTTTCCATGGCTTGACTCGATCAAAATATACACATATCTTCGACATATCTACGACATCTATAATATTCGAATCGGTTGGCCTATGTCTCTATTTTGTATCATATATAACATAAGTCTGTTACTTTTCATCAGTCTTATAATCTTACTCAAGCTTTCAAACATAGAACGTTGCCATTTGTAGATTAGTTTATCAAATACTGTCTACTCCATGAAAAAACAGAAAACAAACATCGTCACATGAGTAATCAATGTTGATGGTCAGTTATAGTCCTAATTATTCATATGACATACTGTATTGTCTCATTAGGGGCCGTCATGGCCGTGCTCGTAAGGTAGTTGGATTTACAACTATATGCAATCAGTGACTATCACCACTGATGTAGTCAGTTCGAATCTAGATCATGGCCAGGTGTACAACATTGTGTGATAACGTATGTTAGTGACTTTCTACAGGTCGATGGTTTACTCCGGGTCATCCTGTTTCCTCCACTAATAAAACTGACCGCCACGATATAACTGAAATATTGTTGGAAGTGGCGATAAGCACTGTCAAACAAACAAACATTGTCACATTAGTGCGGACATGTTCATCAAATCTACGTCATAATTTGTCCATAATTACTCCTAATGATCAGGTTAATACTGTAGAATTAGTACTACATGTCACTGTAGGGTATTGGTCGAATTGTGTTGCACAATAATTATATTTTTATTTATATTTCTAGATATAAATTATACATTGATTGATATACCATATTTCCATGTTTTGAGTGAGTGATTATTGGTTAGTGCCAATTCATCACTTTTTCAGCTATAGCATAGCCAGAACAAATTAATTTTCAATGAGATGATGATGAGGTCCGCTTTGTACTAGACCAACACGCTTATTTGGATTTTTATAGTGCTAGCTCACTGAAACAACAGTCTGGACACATTCCACTCGGACACATTATTCTAATTCCGGGCCAACCAGAATTTGCTCTTTCTCCTTAATGCTGCTTGCTTAGCGGAGAAGCAATAAATACGAAATAATGGTCTTTGGTTTGGCCCTACCGAGGCTCGAACCCACAATCTACCGCACTCGAGGAGAGCATGCTAACCATTACGCAACCAGTTCGGTTTCCATGTATTAAGTGAGTCAGTCAGTGAGTCAGTGAGTGGGTGGCGTGTAATGCCTAATGAACTATGTGACAGCAATATCATTGATAAAACATATTATTGAAGTGAAAAAAAAGAAGACACCTTTGTAATAGACCAACAAACTTAATTGGATCTGTATTGTGCTTGCTGAAACAGTAGTCCGCTGATAGGGCCGATCTTGGGCGCATGACATTTAGCGCCAAATTCAAAAGTACATATGGACATTTGAGCGCCGTACTTATAACCCATTTGAGTGCCAGATTAATGAGTTTACCTGTAATTTGCATAGCCCATTTGAGCGCCGGATTTTTAGCCTACTCGTATTTTCCATAACACATTTTAGCAACGCCTTACCTGTAAAAAGGTAAGTAAATGAAAAGAACAGTATTACAGTGAACAGATATCAAGAGCACACTTTGTCAAAACTCTTGGTTTTAAATATCAGGCTAGAACAGACATGTAAATGTGAACATTTTTAACTTGTGTGTTTCTAAGTGTGACACTTTAAACAAATTTTAATGCTTTAAATGTATATTTCTCTGTGTTATATAAATAAATATTTTTTGAATATTAGATCTTGCTTAAAATCCTACTTCTACCTCCCCGTGGTGAGCAGGGGTAATGGCTATGGTGTTTGTTTTTTTTATTTTCGCTCAAATGGGTTACAAATTAGGCGCTCAAATGGGTTATACTTTAGTGCTCAAACGTCCGATTTTTTTCGCTCAAATGTCCCATCGAAGCGCTCAAAAGTCCTCCGCCGGCTGGTAGACATGTCGCTCCAATCGGACATAATATGATTATGAGCCAACCGGTGATCAGGCAAGTTACCTTTTTATTTCTCATGGAAGCAGATTTAGCATGGTACGAGGGGTCTGATATAAAGAGGATAAAGGTAATTCAAAAAGCGGTGAAGTGATCCATTATGTAATTGTAGATATTTGTATATAAACTTGTCTATAGTTTAATTGTAGATACAAAGCAAGAACATTTTCTTAGTCCTTAAATACACGTTAGAGAACACCGAGAGATAATCAAAAATGGACAATCCAGAGACAACGGTAACAAGACGAAGAAAAACAAAATGAAAACACAACACGATATGTAATGGAACCACTATACATAAGCAAACGCAAATAACGTAAATAAGACATGATACCTCCTACAAACAACTGGAGGTAAAGACGAATCGAACATCGTTTGAAATATGGTTCTTTGCGAAATATGAGCTAATATCAATTGTATAGGCCAAGGTGCGAAACCAAGACCTACCAAACGCGAGGCGAACGTACTAGCCATTACAACTCCGGTGCAGTTCCCACGTACTAAATAAAATGAATAACAAACAAAAGCAAATACTACAAAAATCAAATATCAAAATCGTAGAAAGAAGCAAAATTGAATTTTGATTTAAATGGACACTTCAAACAATTTAATTTGACTCTCTTCATTTACGTTAGATTTAATGTAAGTATACATTATAATAACGGGAACTCGTCAAATGTTTTTTTATTACACTGTGTATAACTTGAAAGATTTCCAAAGATCGGAACCCTTTTTTTCTTTTCAATCGAGCGTTTATTATTTTTGGTAAAAGTAGAAAAAAAAAAGATTATTTTAAACATTCCAAGCGGTATAAAATCCAATTGTTTTATTCTTGATTCTACAGTTTCACAATGGTGAACTGCTTACATAAAGTATGTTGAATTGTTTGAACAAAAACAGAGACATGTGTCTCGATCTGCAAGAACTAGGATAACATACCAATGTTCTTTATAACTTAGGTAAATGAAAACAGTCGACAGTTCCTTTCTAGCTCCATGTTAAACTAGGGCGGTTCAAAGTAACACACAATAAGCAATAGCAGTCCTGAAAAATCGGATATTGCACCTCGCAGGATATTTGAACCTTTGAAGTGGTGAGATAGTGTCCGACTTAATATATCATGGCTGTCAACATGTTTGCTTAACCGTCTATTTTTTTTTCTTTTTGTGTTCTAATTTGCTGTTATTATTATTATCATTATTAAATATGCTATGGGTTTGATATTAAAACGAGTAATTTTCCCGGTCCTTCAATTTCATCCACCAATAAAACTAACTGCCAATATACAACTGAAATATTGTTGAAAGTGGCGTTAAACACCGTATACCAAGCCAAATGATAAAGGAACTTGTAAACGTACATTTGTCAAATGTCATAAACAACATAAAACAATTTATATATGCGAAGAATAATGCACGGTTACAAAGAAAAAGACAGTTACTCAAAGCTTACTATGGCGGAAAATAATATATGAGAAAAATAATTCACGGTTCAACGGAAAAATAATATTAGGAAAAGGCAGTTACTCAAACCTTACTATCGCAGAACCAACTACATGCTTCGAGTGAGTTATACAACTAAATATCTTCCAGTAAATATGCTACTTTAGACAACCCTGTATGTGTCCTCTGGGAAAACTTAATTGTAAAAAAACACTCTGTGTGTCTTCTGTGGAGACTTACTTATAAATAATAATGTATGCGTCTTCTGGGGAGATTCAATTGTGTCTTGGTATTGAATTCAAGATGTAGATGTCTTCGCCGGATAAAAATTCACGTATCTGTGAGATCATTAACAGTTCGTAAAAAACAAGAGTGGTTATTAAAGAGCATACGTCATACCTCACGTTGAAATATACTATGTTAAACCGGACTGTCATATCATTATTCAAATCGTTTTTTATCATTTTGCTATTTATGATACTGATCTCGACACTGTTTTATTTAAAATCTGTCAACAAGTTATATATATATGTGCACGACCGAGTTCAACATACACTTATATCGTCTTCTGAATATAATGCTACAACATTAAATGTTGCAGTTGTGCCACAATATGCGACACTCACGTGGAAGGACAAAGTAAATTCCGGTGTCTCACCTCCGGACTCTAAACAGTTATGCCCTGTTACCCCACCTGGGCTAGGTAAGGCACAAGATAATCACTGACACTATATACTACATCTAAATAAAGCGTGGTAGCTATTATACTGTGGTGTCTCCTATTAACGGTGGTGTCAATTTTCGTGGAGTGACAGAAAATGAGATGTTCATTGATATTTCAGTTCGTGATAATGATCTTTGCAAATTAATTTTTGTATTTGGTTCTTCCTTTTCCCACTTTGTAGGGGGTTTTACAACTACATGTGCAATATGTTCCTATTACAACTAAAGTTGTGAGTTCGAATCCCACTCAGGTGAGATGTACTCGATACAATATTATGTGATACAATGATTTGGGACAGGTCGGAGGTTTCCCCCGGGTACTCCGGTTTCCTACATCAATAAAACTGATCCGCCAAGATATAACTGTAATATTGTTGATAAAGGCGGAAAACACCATAACCCCTTACAAATGACTTGTTTTTTTTCGATTCTTCTTTACTCCCACTTTGTTGAGCGTTCATGTTTTATTTATGTAATTTGTAGTTATCTACGTATACTAGTATCCACCACGATTTCCATATCAGATCATGCTTGTGTCTTTTGTACTCTAACACACGACGAGTGCCAATAGTAGATCAGAAACGGCTACGCCTTCGAGAACACAAGAGCTCACCCTCGGTTTTTGGTGTGGTTTGTGTTGCTCAATCTTTAATTTTGTTTGTATTATTTTGTAGATCAATGTTTCTCATTTTGACATTTTTTCTGTTTGTTATTGCATTGTCTTTCCTTTAATTTACGGTTGTCATTATCACTTTGTTATCTTCGATCCTTTCTTGTGAATTATGACTTTCCTTGTGCACTATATTATATATCATATATGGTAAAAGCCAGAAACATTGATATGGACGGTAGAGTTTCCATTGCGATTTGAAATTAAACAACTAACAGTAATATATATATATACAATAAAGTGAGAAGTGGTTGCGCGTTTTGTTAATATTGCTATGATTGTTGATCCTTACTGTTTAAGCTTTCTTTGAAGTCATCACTTAGAAAGTTTTACCGTCACTACCATGATTTGGTTGACCGTTATGAAATATATGTTACAAATAACCACGGATATGTTCAACTTGTCGTAATCCCTTCCCCGTCTTTTCCTAATTCATGACTAATCACCGGGTTTGTGACTAAATTAGCACAACGGGCGTCACTAGTGGAGCAGGCACGGATTACCCTTCCGGAACATCTGAGGTATCGCCCGGTTTTTAGTGGGATTCGTGTTACTTGATCTTTAGTTTTATGTGTATGTTTTATAGATCATTGCTTGTCCTTTTTCTTTTGGCCATTGTGTCGTCTGTTCTTTTTCTATTTACGGCGGTTTCTGATAGTTCATTTGGTATTTTCATACTGTTCCCGCATAAACGTAGATGTCAAACTTAGTGCGCACGACGAGTTTCATGAATAACCTACACCAGATGCAATAACAATATTTAGAGAGATATAATACACACAGCCGTAAAAGAAATAATATTTTATATTGAATTAATTTAGTAACCAATTTTCAACATTTATGCAATTTTCATTTTCAGTTGGTCCTGTGCCAATCATTACAGAGTCAAATACTATCAGTAATACAACGAAAAATTTCCCATGGGTGGACAGTGGGGGGAGAGGAAACCCCTCCCATTGCACTTCACGTCATCGTGTCGCCATTATCATCCCATATAGAAATAGAGAAAGTCACCTACGGGTATTTCTGCACAATATTCATCCATTTCTTCATAAACAGGAACTAGATTATGGAATATATGTTATCGATCAGGTACGGACTGTATATTATAACCAGTTTAGGTTGCAGCTAAACCACGTCGGTGGTTTAATGGTCAGCCTCGAGTGCGGTCGATCGTTGGTTCGAACCCGATCTGGCAAAATGTAAAACTCTAAAATTGGTATGTGTAGCTCTCCACTAAGCACATATCATTAAGAATAAAGAGCAAAGACTGGTTGTATCGGAATCAGGATAAGTTTTCCGGATCGGGCGACTTTTCTATCCGCGGGCTGTTGTTTCAGAGAGCTAGAACTATACATATCCAACTAAACGCGTTAGCACAAAGCGGATCTTATCATCATATATTTGAAAATTATCTTGTTCTCGCCATGTTATATCTGTAATTTTCTGAGTTGGCGTTAAGCAACAATCACTCACTCACTTACGTTGCAGCCAGTATAGTTTGTGATATAATGATCACTTTACAAGATATTTTCTGTGGTTAAGGTGAAGTCATTACTTCGAAAGTTTTGATGTCACCACAATGACTTGGTTAATCGTTACCGAATAATATGTGTCACAAATGGCCACAGATATATTTGTTTTGTCGAAACCATTCACAAGGTGTACCTCGAAGCACACCGTCTGATTACCTCTTTGGTATTTTCAAACTCTTTTTGTTTTGTCTGTCCGGATTGAATGTCAATGTGTATACTGTTTTCACTAATTGCTGTTTTGCAATGATTTTCAGAATGGTGTGTCAAAATTTAACCGAGCCATGCTGATGAATATAGGGTTTGTAGAGGCTCTGAAGATCTACGATTACCAGTGTTTTATATTTCATGATGTGGATTTGATTCCTGAAAATGATAATAATATATACAACTGTCCAAAGCAACCAAGACACATGTCCGTTTCCATTGATAAGTTCAAATACAGGTTAGATTATGAAAACAGACCATAACCACTAAAGGCAAACGAAACCAAAAAATGTGCATGGCAACGCATTAACAAAAACACACTCCGTAATGAGGAATATATCGTCAATTCAGTAAAATAAATGTCAATATTAACTCTAATAAAACGTAGTAGCATGCACGAATCATGTATTGCATAATCTTATCCCGATGCGCTCATAATCAACAGATTAGAAAGCCAAATAATTTAAGTCTTTTTATAAGTTAATTTAAACATGCAGGACGTAAACAGGATAGGCAGCAATGCTTGAGAATTATAGATATAAGTATGAATAGAAAGTTAACACAGTGATCGTCAACAATTCCACAAATATCAACATAACGAACCATCATATCTAACATCAAACCATTGCACATAAAGACAAAGTCTACGGCATAAATATGTTCCCAATCTGCTTAGTAAAGACATGTAGAGTAAAACATGCCTTAGAGGTCACTTCTATATAGGAAATAACTGTATATAAAAAGCAGGTTCATTTCAGGGTCATTACGGTTTTCCCAGTTTTCCGCTTGTTGACTGATTTTGCCTGTTTATATACTTATGAATTTTGACTTTCCCTTTAGAAGATTGTTCGGAGTTCGGTAATTGTGTTATTACCCTTAGTTCCCATTAATGAATAGTGCATACGCTTTTAACCTGTATAAAAAAGCACATGCTTATAAAGGGGACATTTTCAGATTCACATGAGTGCACTTTATATACCGGCTTGACTGTTTGTGTAAAACTATGGAAACTAAGAGATCTCACCAACGTCTAAAGAAAAAGACATTTCAGTTGGTTAATGGCCACTTCTGTTGTTTCACAAAGCATATTTGGTTCTTATTTCTATAACAAATTCACTGACAAATTCATTTTTAATCTGTCTTGGTATCATATATTTGTTTTCCTAAATAATTATAATTATCACCAAAAAAAAAACACAAACAAAAACAAAAACAAACCAAAAAAAACATAAGAAAACACACACACAAAAACAACACAAAAAACGAATGAATAACGTTATGAATCGTTCTAAGGTTAATTGTATTCCTTAATTTCTAAATTACCTCCTTTTATCGACATGATGACGTCAGACCGTTGTGTCCTAATCTTATTGATCCATAGTTATAACCATTTCAGATTACCCTATTTTGAAATTTTCGGGGGAGTTTCAGGATTAACAAAAGAACAATTTACCAAAATTAATGGATTTTCTAACCAATTCTTTGGTTGGGGAGGAGAAGACGATGATATGTGGAACAGGTAATATATCTATACATATATATATATATATACAGGTAATATATCTATAAATAGATAGATACAGGTAATACATCTAAAAATAGATAGATATTGGTAATATATATATCAATAGATAGATACAGGTAATAAATCTATAGAGTATATATGAAGGCGGATATAAAGAAATCCTATTTATATTTATGCAGGATATATAAAGCTGGATATAAAGGTATCCTATATATATTTATACAGGATATATAAAGCTGGAAATAACGTCATCCTATTTATATTTATATAGGATATATAAAGCCGGATATACGTTATCCTATTTGTATTTGCATAGGGTATATATCTTGATATAACGTTATCCTATTTATATTTATACAGAATATATAAAGCTGGATATACGCTATCCTATTTGTATTTATATAGGATATATCATTATCCTATTCATATTTATACATGATATATAAAGACGGGTATAGCGTTATCCTATTTATGCAGGATATATAAAGCTTGATATAACGTTATTCTATTTATATTTAAACAGGATATATAAAGCCGGATATAAAGTTATACGGTATCCTAGTACAATAGCAAGATACAAAATGATGAAACATGGCAGGGAAAAAGGAAACCTACCTAATGACAAGAGGTAACATTTATGTACAACAGTATGCAGATGAGATCATCCATGTAAAGTGAACATATGGTCTTACGATTAAGATGATAAATATACAATATACGTACATTGTCGGAAAATATATATATTTTGTTGTACGAGCCTTAGAACAGATAGAAAAGAGAGATTGTATCGTCTGTTTCGCAGCGAGTGGAAATTAATTTTATAATTAACGACAATGTAGGTATATTGCGTTTATCCTGCGAGGTGTACCCGCTACAATATTATGATACAGTTTGTCAGTGACTTGCGGCAGATCGGTGGTTTTCTCCTGCTTCTTCCACCAATTAAACTGAACGCCACAATATAACTGAAATATTGTTGAAAGCTACGTTAAACACCATAACATTAACCCTATAAATAGTCGGGTCTAAATGCTAAAACCTTTTTTTGTAATGCATTCTGCAGATCATTACAGTGTATATGTAGGCATCCATTTATTTACTATCTCAATTAATTCTACACAGTAGCATATTGAACAGGGGTTTATCTACTAGAGGGAGGGAGGGGACATTCTATTACAATTTCTTCTAAATTTTCACTGGGCAACAAAAATAATATACTTCGAGAAAAATAACAAATAACACATGTACTATGGAGTGTATTATTTTGGCTGGTGAAAAACACAACAAAAGGACACTGGGAAACAACAGTTGCCTTGAACATCACTGTTCGGATTGCATGCACAATGCTTGCTACAAGTTTTCCTATGCCATTGAGAAAGCCCACAAAACAACACTATATTCAATGTGTCACAGGTGGTCGCTACAGCCTTTATCCCTAATAATTATATCTTGTTCTTAAATTATGTAGATTGTTATACGGTGTTGTGAACTAAACAGTTCATTGAAAACAGCTTGAGATGACTGGTAATGGATTTATTACAAACATTGTACGAACAGGGGCAATGTTATTTTAATCAAAATGGTAGAAACTTTACTGTTGGCCGTTGTGTTGTCTGTCCTTCTTCGATTTACGGATTACCCCTTTTGGTATCGTCAAGCTCTTCTGACTTGATTAATGTATGACGTTTCACACTCGTAGCCTTCCTATGCATTCCCTTTTATATAACGGACTGGTTTGTCCATCATAGAAGAACAATAGCTGTTTTGTGATACAATTATAAGTATTTATTTAGTAAAATACTCATAGAAAAAGCACACGCTGTAGGAACAGGTCTAAAATCCAATGACAACCATCATAGAAAGTGAAAAACTCGATACCCCTAACACGCAAGCACACGACAACTCACTTTCTTGTCTTGGTACAAGCACTTCAATAAAAAGTGGCTGGGCTAAGCTAGTCATGTGGGCTTAAACTCCGCTCTCAGTAAAATGATGTGGTCTTGCAAATGGTGTCCATATGTGGGTAAAGAGTGCAATAATCATGAACATTATACATTTAATTTTATCTTGATGACTCAGAAGTTTTCATATGCATAATATTAGTTACATTAAAGAATACCGAGGGCCTCAACCATTATTTTAATGAAGTCAAAACATATTTATCTGCGCTAATACGCTTTGGTACTCATCATCTGATAGGAAACTTAAATTAAGCATTTAATCAGTCGAAAATTGAAGCATATATCCTTGTTCCGTTGTTCCGGTTTCCTTTGCGCATTTCCTAAGATAATGATGTTGAACAATGATGTTTAAAAATAGCGGAATGTTAAATTTGTTTTAGATAATATTTAAGACAAACAAGGGTTGCTAATGTATATTTGAGAACGAACTCTCTTACCATATACAGACGCACGTACTTTATTATCTTATGATGACGGGCGAATTCGATTACCGTGTACAGATCAACGAACTTTCAAAA
>MJUT01026518.1:164945-177481 GCA_002080005.1 Gigantidas platifrons
ATTGCGCAACTTCCGGTTGCGCATGCGCAGAACATACTTCCGAACAGGGCCACTTCCGGTCACGTGACTGACGTCACTTCCGGTTCCGGGCCACGTGACTGACGTCACTTCCGGTCACGTGATTTCCGGTCACGTGACTTCCGGTAGCACCCCCACACAGCACCCCCACAAATACGACTTTGTCCGTACCCATATACTACTCTTGGTCCCTATTGGCGGACATATGATGTGAAATGTTTGCCTAACAGGTTGTTATGGCCCGTGTGAAAGAGTATATGTCATAATAAAACACGAACATCACAATACAATATATACCTTAGCTTTCTTATTTCGATTTCGTTGAGAAAGTCAAAAATCAACAGAGGTATCCGTGTATCATAAATTATGTGTTCCATACAAACAGCCATTACCGCTATTAATTTTATTTTGTTATTTACTTCTGTAGAATGGAATACAGTGTTGTGAACTGGGCATTTCATTTAAGACTACTTTAATCATTTTTAATGGATTTCTAATAATGAATAATTTTAGTTTCGATTAAAACCATGTTTGCTTTTTTAAATTAATTATCTGAGGCTTAAGGACTGTTTAAAATGAATGCATACCGTTTCGAGTAAATAATTTTTAGCCATAAATTTTGCCTAGCATCTTTAGTTTGGAATGGAAATAGGCTACTCACTTCATCGAAAAAAACTTCAACACGATGTAATTATTAAAAGTGAATAAACGTTAGAGAAAATCGAAAGGGCAATCAAGAATGAGAAACTGGCAACATTGGGTACACAAGACACAAGACTTGTCTTAATCTACATTAGTGTAAATAAATATATTTTATCATATAAAACTTTATCTGTTTCAGCATGTATAGTGTTTATACAACAAATAACAACAATGTCAAAGATATTGAACATATATGTTTTAATAATTAATGCCATCACTACTCTTAACATGAACACATATTCAGAGTTCAATAGTTATTTACACTAATACGGTTGTCTTTTAAGTCATTGCACAATTCTCCGGTAATCAATCTGTATGACGACACTGATTGTTTAATTTATCCTTCAATTGCGTGATCTTGAGTACTAATTAAGTACAATTCAGTGTAAATTAGTAATGGTCCTAATAAAGCATTTCATTTATCTGATTCATGTGGATCGACTGTAACACAAGCAGCACCAACGTAGACGCTAACCTCTTAGAGGACACCATTGATCCCGATTAGAATGGGTGGCTCAATGAGTTAGGTAGTTGGATTACCTAACAACTCATACCAACCTATCACCAATACGGCGTGGGTTCGCAACCGGCTTTGTAAATTACAAAAAGGGTGCTCTCGACTCGCAGCCGCAAGTTATAAAGTTTACCAGTTGCTTGGCCACGGTCGGTGACTCTCTCCGGGTACTCCGGATTCTTCCAACCCTAAGACTTGTCGCCATGATTTAGCTGAAATATTACTGAAAGTGGCGTTAAACACCAAAAATCACCCAAACCAACGATTAGAACGCTGCTTTTTGTGCTCTTTTCAGACCATGATCAGTTGTTTTAGACATTACAGGATAAAAACAATATACCTAGGTTGTCGGTAGATATAAAGCCAATTTTCACTCGCTTGCAAAGCCAGCCTTCGTTCTCCCTGTTTCTAGCGCTTTTGTGAAAAGTCATGAATAAAGAATGGACCGGATATTTGTATCTTCTACCTTTCTTTCAATAGTATTTCAGTTCTATCATGTCGGTCAGTTTATTGTTTGAAGAAACCGGGATACTCGGAGAAAACCATCATCCTGTCGCAAGTCACTGAACAAATGTATCATATAAAGTTGTATCGAGTACAACGACTCCTTGGTCCCTAATGACGGACATATGATGTGAAATGTTCACCTAACATGGTGCTATGGATCGTGTGAAAGAGTACATGTCATAATAAAACACGAACATCACGATACAATATATGCCTTAGCTTTCTTATTACGTTGAGAAAGTCAAAAATCAACAGAGGTATCAGTGTATCACAAATTATGTGTTCCATACAAACAGCCATTAGCCCTATTAATTTTATTTTGTTATTTACTGATGGAGAATGGAATACGTGTTGTGAACTGGGCATTTCATTTAAGACTACTTTATTCATTTTTAATGTATTTCTTATAATGACTAATTTTAATTTCGATTAAAACCATGTCTGTTTTTTTTTATTTATTATCTGAGGATTAAGGGATGTTTGATATTAAAGGATACCGTTTCGCGTCAATAATTTTTAGCACTAACTTTTGCTGAGCATATTTAATTTGGAAAGCAAATAGGCTATTCATATCATCGAACACACTTCAACACAATGTAATTATTAAAAGTGAATAAACGGTATATAAAATCGGAAGGGCAATCAAGAATGAGAAACTGCCAACATTGGATACACAAGACACAAGGCTTGTCTTAATCTACATTAGTGTAAATAAATGTATTTTATCATATAAAACTATATCTGTTTGAACATGCATTATGATCAAACAACAAATAACAACAATTTCAAAAATATTTAACATATATGTTTTAATCATTCATTCTATCAATACTCTTAACATAAACACATATTCAGAGTGCAATAGTTATTTACACTAATACGGTTGTCTTTTAAGTCATTGCACAATTCTCCGGTAATCAATCTTTATTATGACATTTATTGTTTAATTTATCCTTCAATTGCGCGATCTTGAGTATTAATTAAGTACAATTCGGTGTTAATTAGTAATGGTTCTAATAAAGCATTTCTTTTATCTGATGCACGTAGATCAACTGTAATACAAGCAGCACCAGCGTAGACGCGGACCTCTTAGAGGACACCATTGATCCCGTTTAGAATCGGTGGGTCAATGAGTTAGGTAGTTTGATTACCTAATAACTCATACCAGCCTATCACCAAAATGGCGTGGGTTCGCACCTGGCTTTGTAAATTACAAAAAGGGTGCACTCGACTCGCACCCGCAAGTGAAAAAGTGTACCAGCTGCTTGCCCATGATCGGTGGTTCTCTCCGGGTACTCCTGTTCTTCCAACACTAAGACTTGTCGCCATGATTTAGCTGAAATATTGCTGACAGTGGCGTTAAACACCAAAAATCACCCAAAACCAACCAATTAGATCGACGCTTTTTGTGCTCTTTTCAGACCATTATCAATTGTTTTAGACATTACAGGATAAAAACAATATACCTAGGTTGTCGGTAGATATAAAGCCAATTTTCACTTGCTAGCAAAGCTAGCATTATTTCTCCCTGTTTCTAGCGCTTGTGTGATAAGTCATGAATAAAGAATGGACCGGATATTACTTACAACAAGCCGGACACCTTCGTAGTCATTTGTAACAAATATTCCCTAACGGTTAACAAAGTATATCTTTATAATAAAGGAAATTAAGACGGTGATTATATTTTACTTAAATAATGTCGATCATTTCGCTGTTTCGCTTAGTTGAATGGGTTAAGGTCTTTAACGACACCTTTTGCATTGTCTATCCTGCGTAGATTTACGATTTCTGATGACCCCATTGGTATATTCAACCTTTTCTTCAGAAGTATTTTAGTTCTATCATGTCGGTCAGTTTTATTGTTTGGAGAAACCGGGGTACTCGGAGAAAACCATCATCCTGTCGCAAGTCACTGAAAAAATGTATCATATAAAATTGTATCGAGTACACGTCGCCATGAGAGGGATTCGAAGGCATAGCGCTAGTGGTGATAGGCACTGATTGCCCTTGTAGTTGGAAATCCAACAACCTAACAACTCATACCAGCCTATCACCAATACGGCGTGGGTTCGCATCCGGCTTTGTAAATTACAAAAAACGGCTGCACTCGACTCGCAGCCGCAAGTAATAAAGTTTACCAGTTGCTTGCCCATGCCCGGTGATTCTCTCCGGCTACTCCAGCTTCTTCCAACACTAAGACTTGTCGCCATGATTTAGCTGAAATATTGCTGAAAGTGGCGCTAAACACCAAAAAATCACCCAAAACCAATCGATTAGAATGACGCATTTTCTGCTCTTTCCAGGCTATTATCATTTGTTTTAGACATTACAGGAAAAAAACAATACACATATGTTATCGGTAGATATAAAGCCAATTTTCACTTGCTAGCAAAGCTAGCCTTATTTCTCCCTGTTTCTAGCGCTTGTGTGATAAGTCATGAATGAAGAATGGACCGGATATTACCTACAACAAGCCGGACACATTCGTAGTCATTGATAATTAATATTCCCTAACGGTTAACGAAGTATCTTTGTGATCAAGGAAATTAAGACGGTGAATATATTTTATTTAAATAATGTCGATTATTTCGCTGTTTCGGTTTGGTGAATGGTATTTTCCAAATCTTATTACTACTCAACTTACTTTTCTTCCATAATTTCTATATCATTGCACATTTCAACTTACTTTTCTTCCATATTTTTCATATCATTTCACATTTCAACTTACCTTTCTTCTGTATTTTCCACATCTTTTCAATATTCAACTTTGAATTCATCCATTTTTTTCCATATATTTTCACTATTCTACTTAACTTTCTTCCATATTTTCCATACATTTCACAATTTTCTTCCATATTTTCCATATCATTTCACATTTCAACTTACTTTTCTTCCATATTTTCCGTATCATTTCACATTTCAACTTACTTTTCTTCCATATTTTCCATATCATTTCACAATTTTCTTCTGTATTTTCCAAATCTTTTCACTATTCACCTTGCCTTTCTTCTATATTTTTCATATCTTATCACTATTCGACTTGCCTTTCTTTCATATTTTCCATATCCTTTCACTATTGTCTTCTGAAATCTTTTCACTATTCAACATACTTTATTCCATAATTTTAATATCTTTTCACTATTAAACTTGCCTTTCTTCTGTATTTTCCCTATCTTTTCACTATTCAGCTTGGGTTTCTCCCATATTTTCCATATCATTTCAGAATTTTCTTCCGTATTTTCCAAATCTTTTCACTATTCACCTTGCCTTTCTTTTATATTTTTCATATCTTATCACTATTCAACTTGGGTTTCTTCAGTATTTTTTATATCTTTTCACTAATTTCTTCCATATTTTCCATATCATTTCACAATTGTCTTCTGTATTTTCCAAATCTTTTCACTATTCGCCTTGTCTTTCTTTTATATTTTTCATGTCTTATCACTATTCAACTTACTTTTCTTCCATAATTTCTATATCATTGCAGATTTCAACTTACTTTTCTTCCATATTTTCCATATCATTTCTCATTTCAACATACCTTTCTTCCACATTTGCTATATCGTTTCACAATTCAACTTGGGTTTCTTCTGTATTTTCTATACCTTTTCAATATTCAACTTTGCTTTCATCCATGTTGTTTCATATATTTTCACTATTCTACTTACCTTTCTTCCATATTTTCCATATCATTTCACATTTCAACTTACTTTTCTTCCATATTTTCCATATCATTTCACAATTTTCTTCTGTATTTTCCAAATCTTTTCACTATTCACCTTGCCTTTCTTTCATATTTTCCATATCCTTTCACTATTGTCTTCTGTATTTTTCAAATCGTTTCACTATTCATCTTACTTTATTCCATAATTTTAATATCTTTTCACTATTAAACTTGCCTTTCTTCTGTATTTTCCCTATCTTTCCACTATTCATCTTGGGTTTCTCCCATATTTGCCATTTTATTTCACAATTTTCTTCTGTATTTTTCAAATCTTTTCACTATTCAACTTGCATTTCTCCCATATTTTCCATATCATTTCACATTTCAATTTACTTTTCTTACATATTTTCCAAATCATTTCACATTTCAACTTACTTTTCTTCCATATTTTCCATATCATTTCACAATTTTCTTCTGTATTTTTCAAATCTTTTCACTATTCAACTTGCATTTCTCCCATATTTTCCATATCATTTCACATTTCAACTTACTTTTCTTCCATATTTCCTATATATCATTTCACATTTCAACTTACCTTTCTTCCACATTTTCCATATCATTTCACAAATCAACTTGGGTTTCTTCTGTATTTTTCAAATCTTTTCACTATTCAACTTACTTTATTCCATAATTTTAATATCTTCTCACTATTAAACTTGCCTTTCTTCTGTATTTTCCCTATCTTTTCACTATTCAGCTTGGGTTTCTCCCATATTTGCCATTTCATTTCACAATTTTCCTCTGTATTTTACAAATCTTTTCACTATTCAACTTGCCTTCTCCCATATTTTCCATATCATTTCACATTTCAACTTACTTTTCTTCCATATTTTCCATATCATTTCACATTTCAACTTACTTTTCTTCCATATTTTCCATATCATTTCACCATTTTCTTCCGTATTTTCCAAATCTTTTCACTATTCGCCTTGCCTTTCTTCTATATTTTTCATATCTTATAACTATTCAACTTACTTTTCTTCCATAATTTCTATATCATTGCAGATTTCAACTTAATTTTCTTCCATATTTTCCATATCATTTCTGATTTCAACTTACCTTTCTTCCACATTTTCTATATCGTTTCACAATTCAACTTGGGTTTCTTCTGTATTTTCCATACCTTTTCAATATTCAACTTTGATTTTATCCATTTTTTTCCATATATTTTCACTATTCTACTTACCTTTCTTCCATATTTTCCATACATTTCACGATTTTCTTCCATATTTTCCATATCATTTCACATTTCAACTGACTTTTCTTCCATATTTTCCATATCATTTCACAATTTTGTTCTGTATTTTCCAAATCTTTTCACTATTCACCTTGCCTTTCTTCTATATTTTTGATATCTTATTACTATTCGACTTGCCTTTCTTTCATATTTTCCATATCCTTTCACTATTGTCTTCTGTATTTTTCAAATCTTTTCACTATTCAACTTACTTTATTCCATAATTTTAATATCTTTTCACTATTAAACTTGCCTTTCTTCTGTATTTTCCCTATCTTTTCACTATTCATCTTGGGTTTTTCCCATATTTGCCATTTCATTTCACAATTTTCTTCTGTATTTTTCAAATCTTTTCACTATTCAACTTGCATTTCTCCCATATTTTCCATATCATTTCACATTTCAACTTAATTTTCTTCCATATTTTCCATATCATTTTACATTTCAACTTACTTTTCTTCCATATTTTCCATATCATTTCACAATTTTCTTCTGTATTTTCCAAATCTTTTCACTATTCACCTTGCCTTTCTTTTATATTTTTCATATCTTATCACTATTCAACTTGGGTTTCTTCAGTATTTTTTTATATCTTTTCACTAATGTCTTCCATATTTTCCATATCATTTCACAATTTTCTTCTGTATTTTCCAAATCTTTTCACTATTAGCCTTGCGTTTCTTTTATATTTTTTATATCTTATCAATATTCAACTTACTTTTCTTCCATAATTTCTATATCATTGCAGATTTCAACTTACTTTTCTTCCATATTTTCCATATCATTTCTCATTTCAACTTACCTTTCTTCCACATTTTCTATATCGTTTCACAATTCAACTTGGGTTTCTTCTGTATTTTCCATATCTTTTCAATTGCCTGTTCTTCTTCGATATACCTATTTTGACTACCCTTTATGATATTTTCAAACCTACACTGATGAAACAATATTCGGTCAATATTATTTTACAGGTCAATAAAAACTCATATTCACTTCTACAAAAGTCTGTAATTGTATAATATTCAAACAACTTTAACATTTATATGAACACAAAAGTAAAATAACACCAAAAGCAAAGTATTATTTAGCGCGAATCAAGACATACACAGGTAAACATGACCATCAATACAGTAGTAGCATTAAACCTCCCATTTATTGCATTGTTCTCGGAGAGTAGAGCTCGTTGTCGAATCATATAAAAACAATGTTCTGTCTTTGTTTTCAATCTCATGATTGTGATATCATGTTTTTGATGTCATATGTTAATGCAATTTTTAATGGCATGTTTTAATGTCATGTTTTAGAGTCATCTTTTAATATAAGGTTTTAATGGCATGTTTTAAATGTCATGTTTTAATTCATGTTTTTAATGGCAGGTATATCAGTACATTGTTGATCAATGTAATAATTGCATCTCTAACTAAGAGAAGAACATAACAAATTATTTAATAAACATCACAAACAAATTACACATGCAGTGTCATGGTATATCGACATATTACAAAACATCGTTGGTGAATTACCTTTCATCAATTTAAAACGATATTGTAAAATGCATATCTAATTAAATAGATATACAATTCGAAAGTATGTTCTACCAACACAATGATGTTCATTCGATAAATATATAAGAACCTTGCCAGGTTTAGATAAAGAAATGTCCTCGATTATTCCACTTGTGAGGCTTTTCTCAATTCCCCACATTCAAGACTGGGCAACGATTGAAGTGTGCTTAGTCAATTTCAATAAAGTCTAAGATGATGAGGGGTGTTCAAATTTCTGCAATATCATAAAATGGAGTGCAACTGTGTGCAAGGAAAATTACCGAAGGGTTGCTTAGAAAGTAAAGTATGTTAGGACAGCATAAATGTGAAAGTCCAATTACAGAATTAATAATATTACACGCCTAGGACGGAGGCCCCCTAAATTGTGAGGCCCTAGGCTTCAGCCTGTAGAGCCTTTAGGTAAATCTGGCACTCTATAAACACACTGTAGCATCCATTTCTCTTAGTTTTCTGCATGAAATTACATGGTTTGAAGAATACCGTCTTACTGTTCTTTGGTATCAGTATTATGATATTATTAGTTCGAATTTGTCTCCTTGACAACTATGACTATGACTACACATTGCCATATAATTCGGTAGGTAGAAAGATATATGCAATTACATGTATTTACTTGTATGATTGTTTGGAATTTTCTACTTACTTATATCTGTTAATTTTAATTATTGAACAGAATATCATAATGGAGTAAAATTGTTGTTAAACAGATTAACCTGGTTTGGAACAGACTACGCTTCACCGTTTATGAAGCATAAGCTGCACCAAATCAGGTTATGTCATATAACATGTTCAAAAATTAAAATTATTCCTTAAATAAACAAATTCGATGAGATAATGATGATGTCTGCTTTGAACAGACCAGCATATTAATTTGGATCTTTATATTACAGTCGAATGATTGACACGTTGCTCCACTCGGACAGATACCTGATACAGAACAAACAATGAAGAAAACGTAGATATCCAACTTAGTGCGCACAATGCAGTTATGAACTAACCATCATCAGTTAAACGTTCAACATAGAAAGGACGGAAAGCTGAATAATTGAGAACTTTTGGGAATAAGAAAATCAGGTTAGCAAAAAATCGGCTAAGGTCATCTATGCCTGAGGAAAGAGAACCTAGATTTAATTAGATTAATGAGGTAGGTAGTTGGATTACCCAACAACTCATACAAGCCTATTACTAATGCGGTGTGGGTTCGCGCCCGTCTTTGTAATTTACAAAAAGGGTGCACTCGACTCGCGGTCGCAAGTGATAAAAAATACCAGTTACTTTCCCATGGTCGGTGGTTCTCTCCCGGCACTGCGGCGTCTTCCACCACTAAAACTGGTCGACATGATATAGTTGAAATATTGCTTAAAGTGGCGTTAAACACAATAAGCAAATTAAATCAAATCATATAGCGGGCACGACGCGTTTATGCAATAATCTTCATCATATAAGCTGAAATCAAAATGATTCCACTGCAAAGCTTCATCAAATCAAAAAACAAAAAGCGCTTAAACAAGGCTTGTACATATTGTATAATGTCACTTATGCTTGGAAGGAGGATAAAAATTACATTATTTAGAATGCCCAACCCACTGGTCTATCCTAACCCACTGTTGTCTCCTATCCCAATGGTCGATCTTAACCCACTGGTATATCCCAATCTACTGGTCTACCTCAGCCCTCTGGTCTATCCTAACCCACTGGTCTATCCTAGCCTTCTTGTCCATCCTACCCACTGGTCTATCCTAACCCACATTTCTATCCTACCCCACTGGTCTATCCCAACCACCTGATCTAACCTGACCCACTGGTCGAACCCTGTCCATAATATTCCACAGCTCCATCCTAATCCACTGGTCTATCCTACCCCACTTGTCTATCCTACCGCACTGGTCTATCCTAACCCACTGGTATATCCTAATCTACAGGCCTATCCTGTCCCACTGTTCTGTCCTAATCCACTATTCTGCCAGAATCCACCGGTCTAACTTACCCCACTGATCAAACCCAACCAACTGTTCTGTCCTAATCCACTGGTCCATCCTGAATCACTGCTCGATCCCAAGCCACTGGTCTATCCTAACCAACTTGTCTAAGCTACCTACTGGTCTATCCTAACCCACTGGTCTATCCTAATCAACTGGCCTATCCTGTCCCACTGGTCTATATCAACGCACTGGAAAAACCCAACCGACTGTTCTGGCCTAATCAACTGGTCGATCCTAACCCACTGGTCAAGCCCAACCTACTGGTCTATCCCAACCCACTGGTCTATCTTAAACCACTTGTCGATCCTGAATCACTGTTCTATCCTATCCCACTGGTCTATCCTGACCCACTGGTGTACCCTGACCTCCTGCACTGTTCTATCCAATCCCACTAATCATACCCAACACACTGTTGTCGTAACCCATTGGTCGATCCTAACCTACTGGTCTATCGTAATCCTCTGCTCTCACCCAACCAATTGGTCTATCCTAACCCACTGGTCTATCTTGACCCAATGGGCTGTCCTAACCCACTTGTCTATCCCACCCAACTGGTAAATCCCAACCCACTTGTCTATGCTGACCCACTTTTTTGTCCTGATCCACTGTTCTTTCCTAATCCACTATTCTGTCCTAATCCACCTGTCTAACCTACCCCACTGGTCAAATCCAACCAACTGTTCTGTCCTAATTCACTGGTCCATCCTGAATCACTGGTCGATCCCAAGCCACTGGTCTATCCTAACCAACTTGTCTAAGCTACCTACTGGTCTTTCCTAACCCACTGGTCTATCCTAATTCACTGGCCTATCCTACCCCACTGGTCTATATCAACCCACTGGACAAACCCAACCGCCTGTTCTGTCCTAATCCACTAGTCTAGCCCATCCCACTGGTCTATCCTGACTTACTGTCCTAACCTATCCCAATGGTCTATCCTAACCCACTGGTCAAACCCATCCCACTGTTCTGTCCTAATTCAATGGTCGATCCTGACCCACTGGTCTATTCCAACCTACTGGTCTATCTCAGCCCAATAGTCTTTCCTGATCCACTGGTCTGGCCCAACCCATTGTTATATCCAAACCTACCGGTCTATCTTAGCCCACTGGTCTCTCCTAACCCACTGGTCAATCCTGACCAACTGTTCTGTCTTAATCCACAGGTCGATCTTGACACACTGGTCTAACCCAAATCACTGGTCTATCCTAACACACTGGTCTATCTTAACCCACTAGTCATACCCAACCCACTGGTCTGGCCTAATCCACTTGTCTATTATAATCCACTGCTCCCAAACCAATGGTCTATCCTATCCCATTTGTATATCTTGACCCAATGGTCGATCTTGACACAATGTCTATCCTAACGCACTTGTCTAAGTTACCCCACTGGTCCATCGCAACCCTCTTGTCTACTGACCCACTGGTTTAATCCAACCCACTAGTCTATGATCACCCACTGGTCTATCCCAACCCACTGGTATATCCTAACCCACTGTTGTGTCCTATCCCAATGGTCGATCCTAACCCACTGGTATATCCCAATCTACTGGTCTATCTAAGCCCTCTGGTCTATCCTAAACAACTGGTCGATCATGACCCACTTGTCTATATCAACCCACTGGACAAACCCAACCGCCTGTTCTGCTCTAATCCAGCTCTGCTCTAATCCACAGGTTGATCCTGACCCAATGGTCTATCCCAACCTACTGGTCTATCTTAGCACACTGATATATCCTAAACCACTGGTCGATACTCCTATCTATATCGTAAAGGTGATACTCTTATCTATAACTTCAAGGGGATATTCCTATCTATATCATAAAAGTGACACTCATAACATTATCTTAAAGGTGATATTCCAATCTATATCCTAAATGTGATACTCCTATCCATATGCCTATCTATATTCCAAAGGTGATTTTCCCATCCACATCCTGAAGGTGATACTCCTGTCTATATCCTAAAGATGATACTCATATATATATCCTAAAGGTTATACTCCTATATATATCCTTAAGGTGATACTTCTATAGATATGCTAAAGGTGACAATCCGATCTATAATTTAAAGGTGATTCTCCTATCTATAACCTAAAGGGGATACTCCTATCTATATCCTAAAAGTGATACTCATACCCATATCCTAAAGGTGATATTCCTCTCTATATCCTAAATGTGATACTCCTATCCATATACCAATCCATATTCTAAAGGTGATACTCCTACCCATATCCTAAAGGTGATACTCCTATCTATATCCTAAAGGTGATATTCCTATCCATA
>MJUT01026518.1:199949-226160 GCA_002080005.1 Gigantidas platifrons
ATATATATATATATATATAATCACTTAAACTCAGTGAACAATTGAAGACAAATGTTGCAATAAGGTATCCCTCAAAAGATCTTTACGTAATTTAAAATTGTTTCTTTATGTTACGGTAAAATAAGTTCGTTCGTCATTTATCAATAAATCTCTATTAATGGAATCCAGTTAGCAAAGTTTGTATTATTAATTGGCATAACATCATAAATATATCTGGGAGTGAGAATAAAGAGCAACTAAACTTGCTTCTATAACCCTGTGTTGGCCTTATTTCTATTCCGTAGGCAATATCAACCACAAACAACCTCATAAGGCATGTGGCTGTCTCATATTTGCAAGAATAAATGTGCAAATGCAAAGGTATCCCCTTGAAGATTGTTAATGAACATATCTTCATTTACAGCTGTTGACTTCAGATTAGGCAATATACCACAAGTTGATTATTCCCTTACATATTACAGTTAGTAAGCTAGTTTATAACATAATAAGCAATGTTAACACATATTTATGCCTCGGTTCTATATTAAATATCTAAATACTATGAAATGTTTGCACTTAAGCCCCCCCTTTTTTTAAGTCTCATAAAATGAGTTCACGGCATTCTAAGCTTTGTTAATTTATACGTTAACCCCATAAATGATGTAGTTTTAGACATTAAATAACTATTTTGTATCTAGATCTGCAGTTGAAATTCCTTCTAATTGCATCAGATTTGCAAAAAATATTATTTATTGATATTCAAGATTTGGAATTTCCTCTCGCGCACAACAGTAATTTCCTCCAAAACCCAATAAATGCTTGTTTCCACTGGGCAAGGAACCTGGATGTTTAAATGCACTTTTACAGCAAAATAATACAGACAGGAATATAAATAGACAGGAGTTTTGTACAGTTTTACACATAGGAAACGATTTATACCCAGTCGAAACAGACAGATCTTTGACCTACGACCTTGATAATGAATTTGACCTTTGGACTTGAAAGTAGATAGGGGTCATCCTCTCTTCTTTCTTTGTCATCTGATCGGTTCTCTCTATATCGTACACAATAAATTTCGTTATTGTCTTGACTTTTGACTTCTGACCTACAAAGTAAATTGATATCATCCACTCGTCATGAGAACATGTATTTAGAGTTTCATGATCATATGTCACATGGTTCTCGTTGTACTTCGCGACTTAGGTCTCGTGGCCTTGACTTTTGCCTGGACACTTAATAGGATTCATCCTCTTTTTATAAGACACATGTTTAGAACGTTTCATGATCCGATATTATATGGGTCTCACTAAAACTTGTACACAAGGAATTTTAACAATTTATAGATCGCAACCTTGAATTTTGACATTTGTCCTTAACAGTAATTAGGGGTCTTCCGGTCCTCTCTCCATAGGAAACATGTACACAAATTTCATGGTGATTTGTGAAACGGCTCTCTCTAAATCATGTACACAAGGAATTTCTTTATTTACCTCAAATGATCTTGACCTTTGACCTGGAAAGGCATTAGGGCTAATCCTCTCTTCACGGGTAACACGTTTGTAGAGATGCATGATCCTGTGCCTTGTCGTTTTATTTTTGTCTTGTACATAAGGATGAACCAACGACCGAACGAATAAAAGAACAAACCAAAGGGCAAGTTATTACATACCCCTTCCGCAACTTTGTAGAGATGGTTTACAGAAAATTAATTAGCACTTGATTGTGACAAACATTTCATAAAGAATTTATGTAATGTTTTCGTAATTATAATGAATAGTACATAGCTTCCGCCGGTATCAACAGTCAAGTAGCTTAGTACTTCGGTGCTGGCCCGAAAAACCGAGAAAAGCTCTGTCCTTTGCTGATTTTGTGTAGTCCGAAATTCCTCTGCAGTCTGGCAGCTTTGTTCGACTTGCTGGAGCCGTGGGACATGGCGAAATGATAGGGTTGAACGAAAAATATTGCTGCAATCGAGAGTAACACCCCTTCCTAAGCGTAAGATTGTCATGGGTGAATAGAAAAATGATTGATGAAGCGACGTATTTATGGGTTACCAGTAGAAAATGCCGATCCTGACTGGGTTGGTAAATCCGCTGTTTTCATTATGGAGAGCGGTTTGACATCCTACGGCTCTAGCAAGTCGAGCAATTCCGGCGAACGGCAGAGGAATCTCGGACTTATTTTGGTGTTACTGTTTAGGCCTTCTAATATATTTGTTATCTGTCAGCCCTTCAACTTATTTTGGTTTTCGGTTTTCCAAATATTTCACTTTAGTTTTATTGAAGATACATACATTGTCGAAATGATCATATACAGCAATTAAATAAACCGTATTTCTGGTACTTTGTTGTTTTAGCTCTGTTCTATTCATTAATTTTCTGTGTAAAATGTACACCAATTTCTAAGTACAATTTATTTTGAGATTTTTTGCATAAACAATACCATATATGATATATTAATGTAACAAGGGACTTGACTCACTAAACGAATTAGTTCCAACCACAGTTGTTTCCATGGCAACAGCCAAATGTTGTATGGGGTAATTTTTTTTAATTGTTTTCATAGCAAATGTAAATGTAGGCATGTACAATACCATTGGCGGCCATATGTATTCCCTAGTAACGGGGTCTCTTTTCCTCAAAATCCAAAGAGTGATTATACATTTTTGTTCTTGACAATTTGGTTGCTTATATATGTATTGCTTAGTGTAAGTATTAATAAGTATTGGTTGAACTTTCATGATTAAAAGTGGCCATAGCAACTAAATGTTTCCATGGAAATGTCTATTTTCAAGAGATCAACAGAAATATTCTTACTGCCTAACATTTTGACCAAATGAAAACTATCTTATTATAAACGATAAAAGGCATCTAGAATAAAACATGTACAAATAAAATAGTTTGTGGAAATCCCTAGCAACAATTTTGTGGTTACCATGGCAACAAAAAACATCACAGCATTTTATTACTAAATGTATTGACAACATTCTAAAAATGCTGAAAAACTAATTAAAGTAATCACTGAAATGAGTTTTCTATCCAAGTACTACATATAGTAACAAAGGACAAATCAGTTCATGTACATTACTGTTAACTAGCAAGTTCACTGGGCTGTTCTAAAGTTGACTAGTAGCTGTTTTATCTCCAGTAACTGTAACTGATATACGACTGTAATTACCCATAATTAGTATTTTCAAGATTAACTCCATGTCTGCGTGAATGTCATATTAGATATAAATAAAGAGAGATATGGGGTAAATGCCGATGAGGCAACAACCCTATAACAAGGTAATTCCAACATTAGTCTAAAAAGAGGTTACCGCACAGCATTGGAAAATGAGCAGAAACCAACACTATAGTACCATGTGACATAGGACATTGACATTTAAATATAAGGACACCAATAACAATTGACTATCACCTTAGTGGTCAGTTAATGGGTAGCCTTTTAATATTTAAATGTCATATGTCACATGGTACAATGACATATGCATTGAAAGCACATGTATGTCATTTTGTTTTGATAGTTGGGCTCTTACACTATTTGTACTCACTCCTCTCAGATTGTTACATTTCAGAAAATATAATTAACATAGAGACCTAATGGGCCACTCTTTTAATAATGGACCAATTTGTTTTTAATTAATTGCCAGAGTTCGTATATATATATCATATATTAATATGCATCTAGAAAATAAATTGTTAATTAGAAAACTAGATTTTTAAGAATTTTTTTCTGAAGATTTATTGAAGTCAAACGGACTATACAAGGCAAGCTCTTTCAGGCCCCCAATCTTTGAGCTATATTAGCTATATCCGATTTGACTAAAATCAACAATGAATGTGCCTGTTGTTGAACCAATCCATTACAGACGCTATATGGCTCATGTATATATTTGATTTCCGTATTGACTTCTTGTTTCCCTTCATGCGTAGCCTGTGTATAGTCGTGCTCTACAGAAACTAGTCTTATTTGTAGATTGAGGAGGATACACAGGATGAGGAAGAATAACAAAAACACAATAGCAAGTGTTGAACGTGAATATCGTCGTCGTTTGATGAAAGTTAGACATTTAAAGTTGCTAGGCAAATTAAATCAACATCGATAAGTTCATAACATAGAGATGTGGAACGGTACGTTATAAAATTACCTTCATGTAACATCAGTCATAGATATTTAAAGTTCCTATGCATATTAAATCAACATCGATAAGTGCTTACCATATTTACCTCCATGTAGCAACAGTCATATTAATATAGAGATGAGCAACGGTATGTTATAAAATAACAACAGTATATCACCAATCATGTTGTATTATATATACCGGACAGTGTGTGAAAGGACATTACTAACATAACACTATGTCTAACATGTTCATTCTGAATAGCAACAATCATTGTGATATGCATGAATGCATATTGGTAATGAACTCGCTATGAATATATGATCAGGAACTGTCTTCAGTTTACGCTTAACAATTGCTACGGTTGGTATTTTTTTGGTTTATTTGGGTCTAATTCATACGAATTTGATTTCGTATCACACGCTGCACTCGAAGCTTGCTTTAAATACATTATGTTTGTTGAATTACTAGACAATATACAATTTGCTGTATGAAGCAGTTTTAGAGATCATCAAGAATGTAAGAACATACTTTTTATCTATATTATACTTCAATAGTACTTGTATGTCAATATATTGTAAGTAGGATAATGTACAGAGGGGACAGTGTGGTTTGTTTTACAAAAATAATCCTTTCCACATTTGCTCCGTCGCGGAAAACACGACCGTTATCAATCACAAAGGTAAACTGATATTTTTCATCCGTGGTGGTTTCATGGTGAGATGGATTACGTTTATCATTGCAATCAATATGTGTATTTTTACCACAATATAGTGTGGAAAACATGGTGAAAAAGATTAATATATGTGTGTTGAACACGATATAGCGTGGAAATCATCCTGGAGAAGATTAATATATATGTTGAACATATTTTTACAATTTTTAATTGTTTATACATGTACATTTACAAAAGAATTCCTTAAATTTATATTTTTTGGAATGCAAAATCTTCCTAAAATTATATACACGAAAGTATTTATTGTGTGTATTTTCATAAACGTCGTAGTTGACATATCATTACATACCTTAGTGGACGATATTGACATCTCTCCAGTCATAAACACGATCTCTGATTACAAAAAGTCAGATCACGTATACTATTTGACGTCGAATACTATATTAATATGTATGCACAGCATGAACTATTTGAATAGCATGAGTGCCGACGAGTTGAACAATCTCAATTATCACTGGTAGACTCATGAATAACGATTTTATACACGATCTCAAAATAATGTCTTTGTGAGTGCATTTGACAATGAGCAGGGAAATGCAATCGGCATCCCCCTGTAGAAGGTTGTCATCAAGTGTACAAATTTTAAAGTTTCTCATTCTTGTTTTGAGGGACCGTCGTTGCCGTGATCGTATTTTAGTTGGATTTAAAACTACTACCTGTGCAATCAGGTCATATCACCACTACATTTGTGAGTTCGGATGTCGATCAGGGCGAGGTTTACATTATGTAATGAAGTTATAAAGCTTGTCAGTGACTTGCGACAAGTCGGTGGTTTTCACCGGATCTTCCGGTTTCTTCCACCAATAAAGCTGACTGTCACGATCAAGCTGAACTACTGTTGAAAGTGGCGTTAAACACCATAAACTCAACAAATACACACTCCAGTCATAAACACTAGCACTGATTACAAAAAGTCAGACCACGTATACTATTTGACTTCGAATACTATATTGATATGTATGCACAGCGTGAGATACCTGTACACGTATTCAAACAGAACGTCTTCAACAATATCAACAAGAGGCTGTGCAGCTAGTAACTGGGGTAAAGTCACTTATGTACGTGTCTACACATGAACATTGATATAATTTTTCCACCATGAATCACTTCAGCATAGTCTGAGTGACGACGAGTAGAACAATCTCTGTGATCACTGGTAGGTTAATAAATAACGATTGTATACCCAAACTGACAAGAAACACCGATGTTTTGTGGATGTCTTTTTGGGTGCTGCATTTTGACAATTTGTAGGGAGATACATTCGGCATCACCCTGCAGAATGTATCTCCTTCAAGGTTACAAATTTGAACGTTTCTCAGTCTTGCTTTGAGGGGCCATCGTTGCCTTGATAGCATTGTAGTTGGATGTACAACCACTACCTGTGCAATCATTGTCTATTACCACTGATGTTGTGAGTTCGAATCTCGATCGTTGTGAGGTTTACAACATTATGTGATAAAGTTTGTCAGTGACTTGCGACAGATGGGTTGTTTTCTCCGGGTACTCCGGTTTACTCCACCAATAAAACTGACAGCCAACGATATAAATTAAATATTGTTGAAACAGTCTTATTTTGTTAAGATCTATTTTTTTCATACCCAGGCCCGTATTGTCACGTGGATAGCGTTTATATATTTACGACATCACCAGTAATGGATTCAACAAATACCCTTCCGGAGCACCTGAGTTCACCCATGGTTTTTAGTGAGCTTCTAGTTAATCGGTCTTTAGTTTTATGTGTATGCTTTGTAGATTGTTACTTGTCTTTTTGTACTTTTTCGTTTGGCCATTGCATTGCCTGTTCTTCTTCGATATACGTATTTTGATTACCCTTTTGGTATTTTCAAACATACACTGATGAAACAATATTCGGTCAATATTATTTTACAGCTAAATAAAAACTCATATTCACTTCTACAAAAGGATGTAATTGTATAATATTCAAACAATGTTAACATTTATATGAAAATAAAAGTAAAATAACACCAAAAGCATAGTATTATGTAGCGCGAATCAAGACATACACAGGTAACCATGACCATCAATACAGTAGTAGCATTAAACCTCCCATTTACTGCATTGTTCTTGGAGAGTAGAGCTCGTTTTCGAATCATATAAAAACAATGTTCTGTCTTTGTTTTCAATGTCATGGTTGTGATATCATGTTTTTAATGTCATATGGTAATGCATTTTTTAATGGCATGTTTTAATGTCATGTTTTAGAGTCATATTTTAATGTCAGGTTTTAATGCCATGTTTTAAATGTCATGATTTTAATTCATGTTTTTAATGTCAGGTATATCAGTACATTGTTGATCAATGTAATAATTGCATCTCTAAAAGAAGGACATAACAAATTATTTAATAAACATCATAAACAAATTATTAGACAAACAAAATCGTAAAAATAATAAATTGAATATGTTACGTCGGTCAAATACGAACGATTATAAATACAATATAACTTTGTTAATAGTCTACAGGAATGGTGCGAAGTTCTGTACACATGCAGTGTCATGGTATATCGACATATTACAAAACAACATTGGTGAATTACCTTTCATCAATTTAAAACGATATTGTAAAATGCATATCTAATTAAATAGATATACAATTCGAAAGTATGTTCTACCACCACAATGATGTTCATTCGATAAATATATAAAAACCTTGCCAGATTTATATAAAGAAATGTCCTCGATTATTCCACTTGTGAGGCTTCTCTCAATTCCCCACATTCAAGACTGGGCAACGACTGAAGTGTGCTTAGTCAATTTCAATAAAGTCTAAGATGATGAGGGGTGTTCAAATTTCTGCAATATCCTAAAATGGAGTGCAACTGTGTGTAAGGAAAATTACCGAAGGGTTGCTTAGAAAGTAAAGTATGTTAGGACAGCATAAATGTGAAAGTCCAATTATAGTATTAAGAATATTACACGCCTAGGACGGAAGCGCCCTAAATTGTGAGGACCTAGGCTTCAGCCTGTCGAGCCTTTCGGTAAATCTGTCACTCTATAAACACACTGTAGCATCCATTTCTCTTATTTTTCTGTATGAAATTACATGGTTTGAAGAATACCGTCTTGCTGTTCTTTGGTATCAGTATTATGATATTATTAGTTCGAATTTGTCTCCTTGACAACTATGACTATGACTACACATTGCCATATAATCCGGTAGGTAGAAAGATATATGCCATTACATGTATTTACTTGTATGATTGTTTGGAATTTTCTACTTACTTACATCTGTTAATTTTAATTATTGAACAGAACATCACAATGGAGTAAAATTTTTGTAAAACGCCAAATAATTTAATTGTAATTTGATGTGAATACTGGAATCTGATTGAATAATCCACCCGGATATAACAAATGTTTATATTTGATAGCATGGGTTGGTATTGTGTCGTCAGCAATATATTCGTTCGTCACAGACAAATTGAAATGGTTCCATGAAATAATCGTGATTAAAATCGAGGAATCGTAAAATTTTGTTTTAAGCATTGAATTATAAAGAATATTTGAAATTGTTGAACAGATTAACCTGGTTTGGAATAGCCTACGCTTCGCGGCTTATGAAGCATAAGATGCACCAAACCAGGTTATGTCGTATAACATGTTCAAAAATAAAAAATATTCCTTAAATAAACACATTTTTGCGCAAAATCATTGCGAGAATCAGTTCCATTCGATGAGATAATGATGATGTCTGCTTTGAAGAGACCAGCATGTTAATTTGGATCTTTATATTACAGTCGAATGATTGACACGTTGCTCCACTCGGACAGATACCTGATACAGAACAAACAATGAAGAAAACGTAGATATCCAATTTAGTGCGCACAATGCAGTTATGGACTAACCATCATCAGTTAAACGTTCAACATAGAAAGGACGGAAAGCTGAATAATTGAGAACTTTTGGGAATAAGAAAATCAGGTTAGCGAAAAATCGGCTAAGGTCATCTATGCCTGAGGAAAGAGAACCTAGATTTAATTAGATTTAATAATAATTACATGAGTGAGGAACTGTAGCTTTGGATAATAAATATATGTAATAAACCATGTTCGTGTCATATATAATGAGGGCCTGGGTGGATCAATGAGGTAGGTAGTTGGATTACATAACAACTCGTGCAAGCCTATTACCAATGCGGCGTGGGTTCGCGCCCGTCTTTGTAATTTACAAAAAGAGTGCACTCGACTCGCAGCCGGAAGTGATAAAAAATACCAGTTACTTTCCCATGGTTGGTGGTTCTCTCCCGGCACTGCGGCGTCTTCCACCACTAAAACTGGTCGGCATGATATAGTTGAAATATTGCTTAAAGTGGCATTAAACACAATAAGCAAATTAAATCAAATCATATAGCGGGCACGACGCGTCTATGCAATAATCTTCATCATATAAGCTGAAATCAAACTGATTCCACTGCAAAGTTTCATAAAATCAAAAAACAAAAAGCGCTTAAAAAGGCTTGTAAATATTGTATATTGTCACTTATGCTTGGAAGGAGAATAAGATTAGTTTTAATAAGAATTACATTATTTAGAATGCCCTATATATATTTCAGGAAACAGTAACAATTCTGGAACAAGATGGTGACAATCACTGCATCATAGTACTATAGTACTAAATCCAATCCAAATAAAAATATAGCCAGTTGAAACAAAAGGTTTGTTTTTTATTGTGTGATGTTTTTATTATTATTACGGGTGCCTCATGTTAAGCAGGAACTGCCTATCCTTCCGGGGCACACAAATTATCTACCTTTTTCCCATGTTTTTACTTGTCGTAGTGGAGTTCGTGTTGCTCATTTTGTAAAATTACACGCCTTAGCGTTTTCAGTTCCGCTACAATTTCCACGTATAAACAATAATCGATTTTCTATTCCCATTTGCCTTGTAGGGTGTTTATGTTTTATTTATGTTATTTAAGGAATAACAGGACTGTATTTGAACAGTTGGAGGTGTTAATTTTGGAGATGATGATCGCAAATGCAGTTTTACTGGTAACGCGAAGCGGAGCCAGTAAAACGGATAGTTGCGACCGTCAAATCCACAATTGACACCGACAACTCTTCAAATACAGTACTATGATTCCTATTCTTATGAAATCATCTCATTAAATCGAAAATCTATCCCGTAAATTTTTCAAAGACAATACAGTTATATGTAATGCAATACTGAGCATAAAAATATATTCTTGCATTTTCTGGGTCTAACATTCACACAAATTAAAATCCTGCGAAATATTGTTGAACGACTTTGACACATAAACAAGATGACGTTATATGAAGACTACCAGATCTGACGTTGTTTGGCTTCGTGTACGCTTCAATTTTGATAGAATGTAACTAAAATCAGATTTGAAGCAGGAATTTTAATTATTTTTTTGTGTATTGTTGTAGGATTCCAAGTTTCCAATACGGCATCAATGATACGTCGGCAGTGTCCAATTCATAGTCGGAAATATATGGATCAGCCATGTTGTTTACAAACAAGTGCAGCCGCCGATTTGTCGTAGTAATATAGCATTCCTTCAGGCATGTCAACTGAAGATTTGACAGCTCTCGATAGTCAATGAAAAATACGTGTTACATTATAATTGCATTAACATTGTATTAGTTACGTGTACATATTTCCATATCAGTTCATGTTCCTGTCGTTAACCCTTTGACTGCTCTAGGGCCATGTATGTCCCTTATTGGTAGACTTATCTAGGGAAATATATATCCCTTGTTTGTAGACTGCGCTAGGGACATACATTTCCCTTGAAACAGAAATGTACTTTATTTGTATTTTCTTTAAGAATAAGTTACTCAAATATATTATTAGAAGATTGCACAATTTGATGTCAGATACATATATTCAGCCCTTCTTCGGTGTAAGGCCCTTGATTACTCCTTTTGTATATTCAAGCTCTTCTTCTATGTCCTCCTTCGGTGTACCGCCCCTGATAACTCATTTTGTATCTCCAAGCTCTTCGTGTATGTCCTTCGTCGGAGTACGGCCCCTGATTACTCCTTTGTATCTTCAAACTCTTCGTGTATGTCCTTCTGCGGTGTACGGCCCCTGATAACTCCTTTTGTATCTCCAAGCTCTTCTTGTATGTACTTCGTGGGTGTACGGCTCCTGATTACTCCTTTTGTATCTCCAAACTCTTCTTGTCTGTCCTTCTGCGGTGTACGGCCCCTGATAACTCTTTTTGTATCTCCAAGCTCTTCTTGTATGTACTTCGTGGGTGTACGGCTCCTGATTACTCCTTTTGTATCTCCAAACTCTTCTTGTCTGTCCTTCGTCGGTGTACGGCCCCTGATTACTCCTTTGTATCTCCAAACTCTTATTGTATGTTCATCTTCGGTGTGCGGTCCCTTATTACTCCTTTTATATTTCCAAAATCTTTTTGTATGTCCTTCTGCGGTGTACGGCCCCTGATTACTCGTTTGTATCTTCAAACTCTTCTTGTATGTACTTCGTCAATGTACGCCCCTGATTACTCCTTTTGTATCTTCAAACCCTTCTTGTCTTTCCTTCTGCGGTGTACGGCCCCTGATTACTCGTTTGTATCTTCAAACTCTTCTTGTATGTACTTCGTCAATGTACGCCCCTGATTACTCCTTTTGTATCTTCAAACCCTTCTTGTCTTTCCTTCTGCGGTGTTTGGCCCCTGATTACTCCTTTTGTATATTTAAACTATTATCGTATGTCCTTCTTCGGTGTACATCCCTTGATTACTCATTTTGCATCTTCAAACTCTTCTTGTCTGTCCTTTTTCGGTGTATGTCCCTGGTTACTCTTTTGGAATCGTCGAATTTTATTATATAATATCACAGTACAGTTATTTTCGACGGTTTGTTTTTTCTGTGTATATCACATAGCTTATATAACAAATCCAATGCCATTCTTCATACATAGCATTAATCTTTCCCCTTTTATTATCACATTGAGGTTCACACGATCCAAATAAGCTAATGTGCCTGCGTTTTATTTCAGTGTTTGCCAATAGTGTATTCGAAAAGGTTATGCCGCTGAAGTTAATCTAACGAATTATGTGAAATTATAACACCATTAATAGATTGCCTTGCTTTATTGAAAGAAAACTTGTTTTACAATAATATGATATTTTTATTCAAAATGTGTGTATGTATTCTGACCTCAGAAGCCCAAGCTTTTTCATTTTAACATTTCGTATATAATTAAAATAATTTCAAATAATATAATATAATTGATAAGAATCAGACTTAATTGAAATTACCTACAGAAAGAAAGCATCACTCAGTTTGGATGTGGATTGGGTAAATATCTTTCTTTTTTAAATTGAGTACGACTTGAACATGTTGAATATTGAATAATTAATTTCTTGATAAATATAATCTATTATTATATGACTTCAAATAATGTCTTTTTTTCTGATTGGCTGACGTCCCTAGTAACGATCTTTATAAAACATTTAATGACTTTCAATTCGGTCGATACCAGGATTTATTAACCCAAGAATAATATATTTACATCGGCCCTAAAGGGGCCTCAGTAAATATAACATTCTTGGGTTTATGAATCCTTGTATCCACCTCATTAAAAGTCATTAATTGTATATTATTATACTTTATGTAAGTTTCTGTAGTGTTATTAGGTACTGTAAGATCTTGGCATATTACCTGGATAATTAGACACTCAGTATAATGATGATATTAATGTGGTCTTATCCAGGTAATATGCCAAAATATTACCTGGACAAGACCACATTATTATATAAATGTTAAATTTACTCTTTCACATACGTATAACAGGTTGAATATTACCGAAAGGTAAGTGGAAATTGTATTATACCAGAAGATGAAATTGTATCTCCATTTCCTAATGATGTAGTAGACTGTCTCTATCAGAGGTAACGTATAATTATAATGTAAAAGCTTTATTTCTTTTTCAGAGGTAACGTATAACTATGACGTATTCTAACATGACCTCCTTCTTTCGCTTTGCTAACCAACGAGCGAGTTATCCATTCGGTATAATCTCATTAGCACATGCGCAGGTGAAGGTGACCGAATATTCCATTGGCAGCACAAATTGTAACCCGAATATTGCCGATAGAGGGAGCAGTATTATTCGAGTTACATAAATTGTGTGGGAAATTTTCCCAAGCGTAAATATAAATTAATACCGTTTTATAATCAAAGCACATTACCGTAGTTGTACTCTTAGACATATCAGATTCGATATATAACAAGGAAGCCAGAATGTGTTTTGAGTTATAACCTGGATTGGTGGATATAATAAATGTTATTCCTCGCTTCTGGCTAGGGATTCAATACTAATATCCGCCAATCCATGTTAAAGTTCCCAACACATTATGGCTTCCATGATTTATTTCTTAAATATAATGTCTCTGTCAAAGGTAACGTATACTTATGATGTATTATAATGTCTCTATCAGAGGTAACGTATGATTATGATGTAATATATTATATTTATCAGAGGTAACATATAATTATGATGTATTAAATTGTCTTTATCAAAGGTAACGTATACTTGTATTCTCTATCAGAAGTAACGTATAACTATGGGGAGTTGTCTAGGTACAAACGAACAAATAAGTGTGTTGTACCGGCTACAAATCACCTTGTCTTTTTCAAAATTTACGAAATGGTTTTTTATTGTATGGGAAACATGAAACTCTTTTTTAGCAACATTCTCAAACATGTTACACACAATGGTCCTTGGTCAGAATTACCATACTATAACCTGACATCCTCCCGTCGACATGAATCCCCCGGACCTGTTGAGCAGCACTGTAGGCCTTAGGTCTTGGAATCCATACCAGTACCCATCACTGAATTGGTGACTACGAATACAATGTATTGTAATAAAAACAACGCATCCTTTTTGTTACAATCATTTAAACACAAACATTGATCGAGGGAAAGGTGGCTCAGTGAGTTAGGTAGTTGGAATACCTAGCAATTCATACAAGATTATTACCAATACGGCGTGGGTTCGCGCCCGGCTTTGTAAATTACAAAAAGGTGTACTCGACTCGCAGCCGCAAGTGACAAAGCTTCCCAGTTGCTTCCCCATGGTCGGTAGTTCTCTTCGGGTACTCCGACTTCTTCCACCACTAAAACTGGCCGCCATTATGTAGCTAATATATTGCTGAAAGTGGCGTAAAACTCTATTAATCAAATCATCAAATCAAACATTGACAGATGATATAGCCGTATCTGGTAGGTGTAATACTAAGAATGAACAGTTAAATGCAGATAGCACATTTCATAAATTTTACAAATCATACACAAATATACTTAAATCGTTTGAGAATAATACCTCATTAGTAACAATCTGATTCTTTCCTTCAGTAACGATGATGATCATATAAATAGTCTTAGGATCCGGTCTCGCTACAACATACCAGTCCACAGTTTCAATCTTAGGTGAGATACTTCCCTAGCTAACACAATAGACCTCATAATTACTGTGACAATAGCTATTCTAGAGTTTGTGTGAATATGATTTGAATTCTGAAAACATATTTTAAAAGATGGGTTAGTATAAAACAATCAAGCTCCATCTCCTTATGCAATATCACTAAAACAGTTGCATTTTCTTGACTTTGAATTCGAAGAGTTTGAAAAGAGGTAATCCGTATATCGAAGAAGAACAGAAGAAACACAATGGACCAATGAAAAAGTACAAATGGACAAACAACGATCTACAAAACATACACATAAAACTAAAGATCGATAAACACGATCTGCACTAAAAGCCGGGGGTAAAATCAGGTGCCCCGGAAGGGTAAGCAGTTCCAGCTCCACAAGTGACACCCATTGTGTTAATCTAGTTACAAAACTGGTAATAAGTCGTGCATGAGGAAAGGACTGGGAAGTGCTTGCGACAAGTGGAACATATCCGTGGTCATTTGTGACACAAATTTTCCATAGCGGTCACCCAAGTCATTGTGGCGACTGTGCAATTTTCGAAGTGATGACTATTTTCCACTCTAAGCAAAACGACAGATTACAAGAATACTTACTCTTCTGGCGCACCGTGGTTAGACGTCGATTCTTAGTGATGGTAAGTGTTGTTCAATGTATCGAATTATAGGTCTTCATGCTTTTGTTTCCGTTTTGTGATGTTTTCTGTTGTTCTATTCGTTCTTAGCCAATCTGGTTTGCACGTGCGTCGTGTTTTATTTAGGTCATTTGTATTTATCTATGTTTATTGTTGTACATGATATTCGTATTGCTTTACAGTAGCATGACAGGTGTCATTAGTAGAGTAGGACATGCTTACCCTTCTGGGACACCTCAGTGTAATTCGGTGTTTGATAGGGTTGTTGTTTCACGCCCTTTGTTTCTCTATAGCTGTTCTATGTATACAATTTCGTCTTACGACTTGTTAATCCCCTTTGGTGTCAACAAACATAATTTTCATATTATTAAAGCACTAAATATGCTGGCAATGAAGATGTCATTAGTTGAGCAGGAACTGCGTACCCTTCCGGAGCACCTGAGTTAACCTGCGGATTTAAGATTAATTCAAGATTTATTAGCAACCTCAGACACACACAGGTGTACAAGAGGACAATATACATGTATAATACATTCAAATGGCAAGACAGGACATAATACATATATATAAATATACATATAATATGGCAAAAGATAATAATTACGTAAATAAATACACACATAATATCACAAATATTTCATAACTTTCTTTAAGAAAATAGCTAGTTTTTTATGTACTTGTATATTACAAATAGACAATAAACCACCTAATTTATTCATATTAGGATTAGTTTTGTAATAATTCGGTATAAATGTTGATCTCAATTCTGATACAACTGGGTGAACACATATAAATAATAAATGATATTCATCCCCCACCCCGTTTCCACATAAAGTGCATAATCGTTGTTCCCTTAATATTCCAGCCCATCTACTCGTTTATATGAGAAGCTTCAAATTTGAACATCTGAATTTTGTAATAAAATATCTCTCCGATGGAAAAAGTCGTAATACAAAACGTTCTAGACAAAATTCATTTTTGAATAATGAATAAAAGTCCCCTCTTGATGTATTATTAATCTGTGAAAACCAATGTTGATAAAATTGATCTGTAAGCCTTTGCTTAACCGTTAACTTCAACCAATCTATATCAATATTTTGTTGTTCAGTCCATAAATAGCTCAATCAAGTCTCATCAAATATAGATTTCAAATATCTAATCCATTTAAACTTGGTTGGATTATTTCCGTGTAATTTTAACATTAATCTAGGCATAATATTAGAAATTGTGTTCGCTTTCTGTAACGTTTTACCCCAAAAAGTAACTATTCTTAGTTTTGTTGAAATTTCCAGAGGCACCCTCCCCATCTCTCCATTAACCATGAAATTAGGCATACTATTTCTAACTTTTAATACATTTTTACAAAATTGCAAATGTATTTTTTCAATATTATATTTATTTTCAAAACCCCATAAATACTTCTGAAGAGTATGATAATATAGGTACTATCAATGTATCAAATAACTGTAACTGAAGTTCTACGGGAAGCGTGATATTTTGTATTTTTTCTGTACATAGCAAAAACAGCCTTTTGTGCTTGGTCGACTATTTCTTTTCCTAGTAGAACAAAAATGTCCATTATAATTAAAAATAGTTCCTAAGTATGTATATTAATTTACAATTTCCAAGGATTTACCAGAAATATGAAAATTCATGTTCTGTTTTACTTTTCGTTTACTAAGCACAATTATTTTAGTTTTTTCTACATTGATTTTTAACTTCCAAATATGGCAATAGTGTTCAAATACATTTAGTGCATTTTCATACTCTCTTTTGTTTCAGACATAATAATAATGTCGTCAGCATAAAGCATTACAAACAATTTTATATATTCACCAAGTGTTTCATTACAAGTAGATGTAATACATTCCAAATTTTGAATATTATTTTGTTCAAAGAATTCTTCTCAGTCACTTAAGAAGACAGCAAAAAGGAACGGAGATAATTTTTAATCACTGACGAACACCAATATTACAATTAAAGAAACTTGACTTTTTCCCTTCATGTGTAATACATGACTCAATATGTTTCTACATGTTATATATAGCACTGAACATGTTACCAATTTTATTAGATTTTTGTAGTTTCTGCCATAGCCCCACCCTACAAACTGTGTCGTAAGCTCGCCTAAAATCCACAAATGTACAAAATAATGTGTTTCCCTGTGAAAAAATATATAGAAAGAATGGAATGAAGAACACAAATGTTATCAACAGTCGAATAACATTTAGCAGTTTCAGTCAAGAAGCATGGAATGATAGAGTTGTAGAGACAATGGCATTTAACGGTTTCAGACAAGAAGCCTGAACAGATAGGGTTGTAGAGACCATGACATTTAGCAGTTTCAGACAAGAAACCTGGAATATTAGGGTTGTAGTGGCTATGACATTTAACAGTTTCAGACAACACGTCTGGAATGATAAGGTTGTAGAGGCAATGACATTTAACAGTTTGAGACAAGAAGCATGGAATAAAAGGGTTGTAGAGACCATGACATTTGATAGTTTCAGAGAAGAAGCCTGGAATGAAAGGGTTGCAGAGACAATAACATATAACAGTTTCAGACAAGAAGCGTGAAATAATAGGGTTGTAGAGACAATGACATTCAACAGTTTCAGACATGAAGCCTGGAATGATAGAGTTGTAGAGACAATGGCATTTAACGGTTTCAGACAAGAAGCCTGAACAGATAGGGTTGTAGAGACCATGACATTTGGCAGTTTCAGACAAGAAACCTGGAATAATAGGGTTGTAGTGGCTATGACATTTAACAGTTTCAGACAAGAATCCTGGAATGCTAGCGTTTTAGAGACAATGGCATTTAACAGTTTCAGACAAGAAGACTGAAAAGATAGGGTTGTAGAGACCATGACATTTAGCAGTTTCAGCCAAGAAACCTGGAATATTAGGGTTGTAGTGGCTATGACATTTAACAGTTTCAGACAACACGTCTGGAATGATAAGGTTGTAGAGGCAATGACATATAACAGTTTCAGACAAGAAGCTTGGAATAATAGGGTTGTAGAGACAATGACATTCAACAGTTTCAGACATGAAGCCTGGAGTGATAAGATTGTAGAGACAATGACATTTAACAGTTTCAGACAAGAATCCTGGAATGATAGGGTTGTACAGACAATGACATTTAGCAGTTTACGACAGGAAGCCTGGAATGATACGGTTGTAGAGACAATCACTTTTAACAGTTTATGACAAGAAGTCTGGTAAGATAGGTTTGTAGTAACAATGACATTTAACAGTTTCAGACAAGAATCCTGGAATGATAGGGTTGTACAGACAATGACATTTAGCAGTTTACGACAAGAAGTCTGGAAAGATAGGGTTGTAGTAACAATGACATTTAACAGTTTCTGACAAGAAGCCTGGAATGAAAGGGTTGTAGAGACAATAACATTTAGCAGTTTCAGATAAGAAGCATGGAATGATAGAGTTGTAGAGTCAATGACATTTAACAGTTTCAGACAAGAAGCCTGAAATGATAGGGTTATTGATACCATGACATTTAGCAGTTTCAGACAAGAAACCTGGAGTAATAGGGTTGTAGTGACTATGACATTTTACAGTTTCAGACAAGAAGCCTGGAATGATATGGCTGTAGGGAGAATGACATTTAAGAGTTTCAGACAAGAAGCCTGGAATGATAGGGTTGTAATGACAATGATATCTAATAGTTTCAGACAAGAAGCCTGGAATGATAGGGGTGTAGATAAAATGGCATTTGACAGTATCAGAGAAGAAACTTGGAATGATAGGGTTGTAGAGACAATGGCATTTAGCAATTTCAGACAGGAAGCCTGAAATGATAGGGTTGTAGAGACAATCACATTTAACAGTTTCAGACAAGAAGTCTCGGATGATCGGATTGTACAGACAATGACATTTAACAGTTTCAGACCGGAAGCCTGGAATGATAGAGTTGTGGAAAAAATGACATTTAGCAGTTTCAGACAAGAAACCTGGAATGATTGGGTTGTAGAGACAATCACTTTTAACAGTTTCAGACAAGAAGCCTGGGACGATAAGGCTGTAGAGACAATGACATTTAACAGTTTCACACAAGCAGTCTGGAATGATAAGGTTGTAAAGACAATGGCATTTAACAGTTTCAGACAAGAAGCCTGGAATGATAGGGTTATAGAGACCATGACATTTAACAGTTTCAGACAGGAAGCCTAGAATGATAGAGTTGTAGAGAAAATGACATTTTGCAGTTTCAGACAGGAAGCCTGGAATGATAGGGTTGTAGAGACAATCACTTTTTACAGTTTCGGACAAGAAGCCTGGAATGATAGGGTAGTAGAGAAAATGGCATTTACCAGTTTCAGACAAGAAGCCTGGAATAACAGGGTTGTAGAGACAATCACTTTTAACAGTTTGAAACAAGAATCCTGGAATGATAGGGTAGTAGGGAAAATGACATTTAACAGTTAAAAACAATAAGCGTGGAATGATAGGGTTGTAGAGACCATGACATTTGACAGTTTCAGACGATAATTCTGGAGGGATAGGATTGTGGAGACAATGACATTTAGCAGTTTCACACAGGAAGTTTGGAATAATAAGGTTGTAGAGACAATCACATTTAACAGTTTCAGACAAAATGCCTGGAATGATAAAGTTGCAGAGACCATGACATTTAGCAGTTTCAGACAAGAAACCTGGAATAATAGGGTTGTAGTGACTATGAAATTTAACGGTTTCAGACAAGAAGCCTGGAATGATAGGGTTGTAGAGAGAATGACATTTAACAATTTCAGACAAGAAGCCTGGAATAATAGGGTTGTAGAGACAATGGCATTTAACAGTTTCAGACAGGCAGCCTTGAATGATAAGGTTGTAGAGACAATGACATTTAACTGTTTCAGTCAAGAAGCCTGGAATGATAGAGATGTAGAGAAAATAACATTTAGCAGTTTCAGACAGGAATCCTGGAATGATATGGTTGTAGAGACAATGGCATTTAACAGTTTCAGACAAGAAGCCTGGAATGATAAGGTTGTAGAGACCATGACATTTGACAGTTTCAGAGAAGAAGCCTAGCATGATAGGGTTGTAGAGACAATGACATTTAGCAATTTCAGGCAGGAAGCCTGGAATGATAGGGTTGTAGAGACAATCACATTTAACAGTTTCAGACAAGAAGCCTGGAATGAAAGGGTTGTAGAGACAATCACTTTTAACAGTTTTAGACAAGAAGCCTGGACTGATAGGGTAGTAGGGAAAATGACATTTAACAGTTTCAGACAAGAAGTCTCCGATGATCGGATTGTAGAGACAATGACATTTAACAGTTTCAGACCGGAAGCCTGGAATGATAGAGTTGTAGAGACAATCACTTTTAACAGTTTCAGGCAAGAATCCTGGGACGATAGGGTTGTAGAGACAATGACATTTAACAGTTTCACACAAGCAGTCTGGAATGATAAGGTTGTAAGGACATTGACATTTAACAGTTTCAGACAAGAGGCCTGGAATGATCGGGTTATAGAGACCATGACATTTAACAGTTTCAGACAGGAAGCCTAGAATGATAGAGTTGTAGAGAAAATGACATTTTGGAGTTTCAGACAGGAAGCCTGGAATGATAGGGTTGTAGAGACAATGACATTTAACAGTTTCAGACAAGAATCCTGCAATGATAGGGTTGTAGAGACAATCACTTTTAACAGTTTCGGACAAGAAGCCTGGAAAGATAGGGTAGTGGAGACAATGGCATTTAACAGTTTCAGACAAGAAGCTTGGAATGATAAGGTTGTAGAGACAATGACATTTAATAGTTTTAGACAAACTGCCTGGAATGATAAGGTTGCAGAGACAATGACATTTAACACTGTCAGACAAGAAGCCTGGAATAATTGAATTGTAGAGACAATGATATTTATCAGGTTCATACAAGATGCCTGGAATAATAGGGTTGTAGAGAAAATAACATTTTAAAGTTTCAGACAAGAAGCCTCGGATGAAAGGGTTGTAGAGACAATGACATTTAACAGTTTCAGACAGGAAGCCTGGAATGATAAGGTTGTAGAGACAATGACATTTAATAGTTTTAGACAAACTGCCTGGAATGATAAGGTTGCAGAGACAATGACATTTAACACTGTCAGACAAGAAGCCTGGAATAATTGAATTGTAGAGACAATGATATTTATCAGGTTCGTGAAAGATGCCTGGAATAATAGGGTTGTAGAGACAATAACATTTTAAAGTTTCAGACAAGAAGCCTCGGATGAAAGGGTTGTAGAGACAATGACATTTAACAGTTTCAGACAGGAAGCCTGGAATGATAAGGTTGTAGAGACAATGACATTTAACTGTTTCAGACAATAAGCCTGGAAGGATAGGGTTGTGGAGTCAATGACATTTAGCAGTTTCACACAGGAAGCTTGGAATGATAAGGTTGTAGAGACAATGACGTTTAACAGTTTCAGACAAAATGCCTGGAATGATAAAGTTACAGAGACCATGACATTTAGCAGTTTCAGACAAGAAACCTGGAATAATAGGGTTGTAGTGACTATGACATTTAACAGTTTCAGAAAAGAAGCCTGGAATGATAGGGTTGTAGAGATAATGACATTTAACAGTTTCAGACAAGAAGCCTGGAATAACAGGGTTGTAGAGACAATCACTTTTAACAGTTTGAAACAAGAAGCCTGGACTGACAGGGTAGTAGGGAAAATGATATTTAACAGTTAAAGACAATAAGCCTGGAATGATAGGGTTGTAGAGACCATGAAATTTGACAGTTTCAGACGATAATTCTGGAAGGATAGGGTTGTGGAGACAAAGACATTTAACAGTTTCACACAGGAAGCTTGGAATGATAAGGTTGTAGAGACAATGACATTTAACAGTTTCAGACAAAATGCCTGGAATGATAATGTTGCAGAAACTATGACATTTAGCAGTTTCAGACAAGAAACCTGGAATAATAGGGTTGTAGTGACTATGAAATTTAACAGTTTCAGACAAGAAGCCTGGAATGATAGGGTTGTAGAGAGAATGACATTTAACAGTTTCAGACAAGAAGCTTGGAATGATAAGGTTGTAGTGACAATGACATTTAACAGTTTGAGACAATAAGCCTGGAAGGATAGGGTTGTGGAGACAATGACATTTAGCAGTTTCACACAGGAAGCTTCGAATGATACGGTTGTAGAGACAATGACGTTTAACATTTTCAGACAAAATGCCTGGAATGATAAAGTTACAGAGATCATGCCATTTAGCAGTTTCAGACAAGAAACCTGGAATAATAGGGTTGTAGTGACTATGACATTTAACAGTTTCAGAAAAGAAGCCTGGAATGATAGGGTTGTAGAGAGAATGACATTTAACAGTTTCAGAGAAGAAGCCTGGAATAACAGGGTTGTAGAGACAATCACTTTTAACAGTTTGAAACAAGAAGCCTGGAATGATAGGGTAGTAGGGAAAATGACATTTAACAGTTAAAGCCAATAAGCGTGGAATGAAAGGGTTGTAGAGACCATGACATTTGACAGTTTCAGACGAGAATTCTGGAAGGATAGGGTTGTGGAGAGAATGACATTTAGCAGTTTCACACAGGAAGTTTGGAATAATAAGGTTGTAGAGACAATGACATTTAACAGTTTCAGACAAAATGCCTGGAATGATAAAGTTGCAGAGACCATGACATTTAGCAGTTTCAGACCAGAAACCTGGAATAATAGGGTTGTAGTGACCATGAAATTTAACAGTTTCAGAAAAGAAGCCTGGAATAATAGGGTTGTAGAGACAATGGCATTTAACAGTTTCAGACAAGCAGCCTGGAATGATAAGGTTGTAGAGACAATGACATTTAACAGTTTGAGACAATAAGCCTGCAATGATAGGGTTGTAGAGAACATGACATTTGACAGTTTCCCACAGGAAGCTTGGAATGATAATGTTATAGAGACAATGACATTTAATAGTTTTAGACAAACTGCCTGGAATGATAAGGTTGCAGAGACAATGACATTTAACACTGTCAGACAAGAAGCCTTGAATAATTGAATTGTAGAGACAATGATATGTATCAGGTTCATGCAAGATGCCTGGAATAATAGTGTTGTAGAGACAATAACATTTTAAAGTTTCAGACAAGAAGCCTCGGATGAACGGGTTGTAGAGACAATGACATTTAACAGTTTCAGACAGGAAGCCTTGAATGATAAGGTTGTAGAGACAATGACATTTAACAGTTTGAGACAATAATCCTGGAAGGATAGGGTTGTGGAGACAATGACATTTAGCAGTTTCACACATGAAGCTTGGAAAGATAAGGTTGTAGAGACAATGACGTTTAACAGTTTCAGACAAAATGCCTGGAATGATAAAGTTAGAGAGACCATGACATTTAGCAGTTTCAGACAAGAAACCTGGAATAATAGGGTTGTAGTGACTATGACATTTAACAGCAGTTTCAGAAAAGAAGCCTGGAATGATAGGGTTGTAGAGAGAATGACATTTAACAGTTTCAGACAAGAAGCCTGGAATAAAAGGGTGGTAGAGACAATCACTTTTAACAGTTTGAAACAAGAAGCCTGGAATGATAGGGTAGTATGGAAAATGACATTTAACAGCAGTTAAAGACAATAAGCCTGGAATGATAGGGTTGTAGAGACCATGACATTTGACAGTTTCAGACGATTATTCTGGAAGGATAGGGTTGTGGACACAATGACATTTAACAGTTTCAGACAAAATGCCTGGAATGATAAAGTTGCAGAGATCATGACATTTAGCAGTTTCAGACAAGAAAACTGGAATAATAGGGTTGTAGAGACAATGGCATTTAACAATTTCAGACAAGCAGCCTGGAATGATAAGGTTGTAGAGACAATGAAATTTAACAGTTTGAGACAATAAGCCTGTAATGATAGGGTTGTAGAGAACATGACATTTGACAGTTTCCCACAGGAAGCATGGAATGATAAGGTTATAGAGACAATGACATTTAATAGTTTTGGACAAACTGCCTCGGATGATAAGGTTGCAGAGACAATGACAGTTAACACTGTCAGACAAGAAGCCTGGAATAATTGAATTGTAGAGACAATGATATTTATCAGGTTCATGCAAGATGCCTTGAATAATAGGGTTGTAGAGACAATAACATTTTAAAGTTTCAGACAAGAAGCCTCGGATGAACGGGTTGTAGAGACAATGACATTTAACAGTTTCAGACAGGAAGCCTGGAATGATAAGGTTGTAGAGACAATGACATTTAACAGTTTCAGACAATAAGCCTGGAAGGATAGGGTTGTGGAGACAATGACATTTAGCAGTTTCACACAGGAAGTTTGGAATAATAAGGTTGTAGAGACAATGACATTTAACAGTTTCAGACAAAATGCCTGGAATGATAAAGTTGCAGAGACCATGACATTTAGCAGTTTCAGACCAGAAACCTGGAATAATAGGGTTGTAATGACTATGAAATTTAACAGTTTCAGACAAGAAGCCTGGAATGATAGGGTTGTAGAGAGAATGACATTTAACAGTTTCAGGCAAGAAGCCTGGAATAATAGGGTTGTAGAGACAATGATATTTATCAGGTTCATGCAAGCAGCCTGGAATGATAAGGTTGTAGAGACAATGACATTTAACAGTTTGAGACAATAAGCCTGCAATGATAGGGTTGTAGAGAACATGACATTTGACAGTTTCCCACAGGAAGCATGGAATGATAAGGTTATAGAGACAATGACATTTAATAGTTTTAGACAAACTGCCTCGGATGATAAGGTTGCAGAGACAATGACAGTTAACACTGTCAGACAAGAAGCCTGGAATAATTGAATTGTAGAGACAATGATAGTTATCAGGTTCATGCAAGATGCCTGGAATAATAGGGTTGTAGTGACAATAACATTTTAAAGTTTCAGACAAGAAGCCTCGGATGAACGGGTTGTAGAGACAATGACATTTAACAGTTTCAGACAGGAAGCCTGGAATGATAAGGTTGTAGAGACAATGACATTTAACAGTTTGAGACAATAATCCTGGAAGGATAGGGTTGTGGAGACAATGCCATTTAGCAGTTTCACACAGGAAGCTTGGAATGATAAGGTTGTAGAGACAATGACGTTTAACAGTTTCAGACAAAATGCCTGGAATGATAAAGTTACAAAGACCATGACATTTAGCAGTTTCAGACAAGAAACCTGGAATAAAAGGGTTGTAGTGACTATGACATTTAACAGTTTCAGAAAAGAAGCCTGGAATGAAAGGGTTGTAGAGAGAATGACATTTAACAGTTTCAGACAAGAAGCCTGGAATAACAGGGTGATAGAGACAATCACTTTTAACAGTTTGAAACAAGAAGCCTGGAATGATAGGGTAGTAGTGAAAATGACATTTAACAGCAGTTAAAGACAATAAGCCAGGAATGATAGGGTTGTAGAGACCATGACATTTGACAGTTTCAGACGAGAATTCTGGAAGGATAGGGTTGTGGAGACAATGACATTTAACAGTTTGAGACAATAATCCTGGAAGGATAGGGTTGTGGAGACAATGACATTTAGCAGTTTCACACAGGAAGCTTGGAATGAAAAGGTTGTAGAGACAATGACATTTAACAGTTTCAGACAAAATGCCTGGAATGATAAAGTTGCAGAGACCATGACATTTAGCAGTTTTAGACCAGAAACCTGGAATAATAGGGTTGTAGTGACTATGAAATTTAACAGTTTCAGACAAGAAGCCTGGAATGATAGGGTTGTAGAGAGAATGACATTTAACAGTTTCAGACAAGAAGCCTGGAATGATAGGGTTGTAGAGAGAATGACTTTTAACAGTTTCAGACAAGAAGCCTGGAATAACAGGGTGGTAGAGACAATCACTTTTAACAGTTTGAAACAAGAAGCCTGGAATAATAGGGTTGTAGTGACTATGAAATTTAACAGTTTCAGACAAGAAGCCTGGAATGATAGGGTTGTGGAGACAATGACATTTAGCAGTTTCACACAGGAAGCTTGGAATGATAAGGTTGGAGAGACAATGACATTTAACAGTTTCAGACAAAATGCCTGGAATGATAAAGTTGCAGAGATCATGACATTTAGCAGTTTCAGACAAGAAAACTGGAATAATAGGGTTGTAGTGACAATGAAATTTAACAGTTTCAGACAAGAAGCCTGGAATGATAGGGTTGTAGAGAGAATGACATTTAACAGTTTCAGACAATAAGCCTTGAAGGATAGGGTTGTGGAGACAATGACATTTAGCAGTTTCACACAGGAAGTTTGGAATAATAAGGTTGTAGAGACAATG